>JANIJG010012959.1:30326-61197 GCA_024611175.1 Megaceryle torquata | reverse complement strand
TCTTTTCTTTTCTTTTCTTTTCTTTTCTTTTCTTTTCTTTTCTTTTCTTTTCTTTTCTTTTCTTTTCTTTTTCTTTCGTTCTTTCTTTCGTTCTTTCTTTTGTTCTTGTTTTTTTGGTATTGTTTTCTTTCTTTTTAAAACATAAGTTTGGCACCTTATAACCTTCATGAACTGGAAGTAATTGCCAAACTCAGAACATGGGAACCCATAAAGAAAAGTGTTAACTTCCTTATACGGTGCATGATGAAGGATCTTACTATAAAGCATTCTGGAAGCTATGTCTATAAAGGACCAAGAAGTAATTACAGTGGGAACTACAGCCATTTCCATAATAAAATTACAAAATCTTATCCATGCTTTTGGTTAAGAAGACTACCTTTGTCTCTAGGAGTGATCAGCTATATATCCCTGAGAAATTAATTTATATGAATCTTGAATTGACTACCTACTTAACAGCTCAAAACTGTACCAGAAAATTTGCTAGTCTTTGAGAAATCTTCCTTTATCTTACTTTTTTTTGGTTTCATATCCAAAAGATACCAATAGCCAAATGGAAAAAGGCATTAGTAACCCCCAATTTTTTTTTTTTTTAATTATTTTTTTTCCCACAGTTTTCCATGGTTAATAATTTTATTTCATGAAATAAAAAAGAGCCATAAGTTAAGTGATTTGAAAGTTGTCTTAAAAAGTTCTGGCAGGAATACACACCAGTTTCCTGAAAAGCATTTTTCATTTCAAAGCTCAGATTTGAAAGTAACTGTGGCTTTTCTGGGTATGGGGCTTTTGTGCTACTCTCACAAATTTCACTTCTAAGTTCATGGTATTGCCACTAGGAAAATATTCATCAATCTGAATTATCTTTATAATGATCTTCAAATAAACTGTCTACATTTCAGGGGGTTTGGTTGCGATTGTTCAGGATAAGCCTGATCTGGTATTATGGAATGAGCAGTCTTTATTTGCATGGGGGAGACCACTTGAAACCTTGGAAACTGGGAACAGGCATTTGATTTCTGTTCTAGGTCTTCCAGTTTCAGTCAACAGGATCAGAACAAAAGCATTATCTTTAAAAATGTGACAGCACAGACCTTACATCTCCACAGATCTGTCATGTAAGAGGAAGAGTAATGACAAGCATAATACAGAGTTTCTTGAGAAGGCTCATTTATGAACAGAAAACTTTATGACCTTTTCTTTGATCAAATATCTCAAAAAAATTTCACTTTTGAATATTAGAGGAATTACAGCTGGAAAAAAAATAATAATTTTACTGAGAATTGCAAGTAAATTTGTGACTTTGTCTTGACATTTAGTCACGGATAAAAAAATCTAATTTGTTGAAGGAATTCAATCACTACAAATTATTCATGTACCTTTAGAAAACAATGACATACCATCAACTAGATTTTTTCCCTTGAACGAAGCATGCAAATTAGTATCCTGGTAGATTAATGAATTGAGAGTACATGAACAGTGAATGTTTTTGACTCTTAAACAGAATAAGAAATGTGCATGCTCTCTAATCCATCATTCACTTAGTATCTTCAGCAGCAAGAAGTAAAATGACAGCATAAAGCCATCAAAAATACATTTTAGGAATCATGTACGAAATAAAACCCCACCTCAAGTGTACTGCTTCCTTACTTCACAGTTTTATATACTTGTTTCTGGGATCATGGATCATGTCATCAGCATCCTCTGGAATGATCCCTGTTAATACCTTCTCCCTTCTGATTTGCTGTGAACTACACTTGACAAAATTGTTCATTATTATGGAAATTATCTGTTTTTCTATTGATTCAACATCTAAGATCACGATTTTCAGATTTAATCAGACGCTTCATGGCAATATGGTGAATTTGTTACTATGCTACACTTCAGACAGATATAGAACAGTTTAAATCTACAGTTTCCTCTGTTCTTGTTAGATCAGGTTGTATATGAGAAGCTATTTTAAAGATTTCATGGTTGGTAGAAAATGACTTCTACAATCTACTTTATTATGAAAGATTACATTCATTTCTTGTGATAAGAGATTTTGGAATCAAGAACAGCACCACATAAGTTAAACAGTCTTTAGTGCATTATAAATAATTCTCTCTTAGTGAATATTTAATTTCTGAAAGCTGCAGTGGAAACTATAGTCCTTTATTCAACCATATACTACAGGCCAAGTCTGGTACAAACAGCTGAAAGGGAGTTCCCTGCAATTGCCCTGACAACAACTTGAAGTCTCATTTGGAAAACCTAACCTCTGCATGAGCATTTTAGATACAGCATTAGCAATTCCTGGCCTTTTGCTAAGAACAACCTGACAGCAGTACAGATTTGGATGACCTGTCTGAATCTTTTAGTTTTTCTAATATGCACCCCACATACTCACTAGACTCTTTTCATTTTATCCAGGGTCATAAGTAGGTGCACAGAACAAAACATAGGTATAAAATAAAATAAATATAATAAATATTCTTTAAGTCATTCTTTACTTTAAAAAAATGTTTCCACTATGATTTCAAATGAGTCACTGCAAGTTTTCTAAGTTTATCTTTTTTATAGATCATTAATACCTGAAGATCTATACATATTTATCAGCTTGATTTTATATACAGCGATGTCTTTGTTTATCAGATTGCTGACAACTAGAAAATGGATTTCCTGGCTTTTTTCACTTTGCTAGATCTATTGAGCCATGCCATGTAAGAAATTACTGGTGTCTGTAAGTATATGACATCTCATCAGTAAGGAACGTAATGATGTCTTTGGTGCATGAAGTGAAATTATTTCAAGTTTCAAAGGACCTCCAGCAAAAGGTCAGAAGGTGGTATATCAAGAAATAAATCATAGGTGTCTATAGGGAGTTTCTTTTGTGTTAAAGGAAGGATTAATTACAGGCACAAGGTTTGACAGAAAATTGAACTATAAGTGGGCCTGTGTCTAGTGGTTCAAGCAGAGGCCTGAGACTTGAGACTTCTGACTCTTCCTGTTACTGAATATGTCTCTTTGAGCAATTTAACCTTCTACCTTTTGTTTACATTGCAGCAAATCAGTAAAACCTATGATTTTAAAGTACCACAGTTTACTTACAATTTTGGTGAAGAAGAGATTTCTTTTTTTTTTTTCCTATCAATATTGTTGAACAGATTTAATACTCGGAGGAAAGTGGTTTTATACAAGTGATTTTTATATTGTATTGTATGGAAGAATATTCTAAAAGTGCTGAGAAATAAAATACTGACACAAGCTTAGATTAGTCGTATCTGAAAAAAACACTGAATAGTTTCTGTGAAAATGTAATAAAATGAAGGTTGAGTGGAGATTCTCCCCTTGATTCCAAATGATAAATCATGAATCCCTAGATCAGCCAAGGAGTATATCAGACACATATAAAACATTAGGAATAATATCTATATTCTATATAATAAAAGAACCTTCCACTAATGTGTGATTAACAGTGATTTTCATATGAGCTCTGTATTTGCATTTTCATTTTGTAGAATTTGAAGAAATGTGAAGAAATGTAAACTTCAGAGAAAATTAAATGGCTGACATTGAGAGCAAAGTTTAAATCCATAGCTGGGGATACAAACTCAAGATTAGGAATTAATGAAACAGATTTCAGTATTGTCCTGGAAGTTATTTGACCCTAGTGAACTGTAAAAGACTCATTTCAACAATTCATTTTCATTTATTGACTGCATTAAAGCAGCTTGTTTTGGTTTTGATAAAGCGCTAGTATACCTGAAAAGGAGTTTGATATATTATAAATTGCTTTATGGTTGGAAGTTATGCAAGCACTACATTCACATATTCAAAACTGCTGTGTTTAATTTATTAAGGACCTATTCTGGGATACTTTAAAATAAATGACATAAAGGATAAAAATGTGTACATATCTAACAATTTGCATATGACAAACAATATAGCATGCCATAAATAAGAACCTGTAATAACCTACCTTCAGCAACACAGTGTTGATTCAGGTCCAGAAATGTCCAAAAATGTAAATGCCCTTGTTTATGACATGCTACGTTATAGTATGTATATTGCTGTATAGTATATATTGAAAGATGGGAAGCTTGAATAATGAGTCAATTAATAAATAGCATCCACCTTCTGCCTCATCTTTATTTTCAAAATGGGCAGTCCTACACAGAGTTATGCACATTAAAGTTATCTCAAAGCAATAGAAATGTAGGTGGCTGATAGCAAGGCCTTTATATGAAAGGGTTGCAGTACCCTAACAATGGTAAATGGAAAAGTACAGTGATTAGGGTATCCATGAACATCCCCAGTTGCACGGGACCACACTCAATAGTGACATGTTTTGGATTAGGAAACATGCAATAACATTGATTCTGGTGCTAGCTTTATGTATTTTACTTTATGTTACAGATTGAAGCTCGAAAATTTCCCACTTCTCCCAGCCTGATTACTTAGATTTACTCTTGGATTTTTATTTTTCAACAGCCCTAACTCCAGTGATGTAGAACTGAAGATACTACCACCCATGACTTCCCATTAACACTGATAAGAGTATGTTAGCAAGGTCTTCTAGAGGCAGATCCAAGCATTTGCTGACTTCCCTCTTAGTTGGCTAGATGCTGCATATTTGCATCACTGTGGCACCAAGCCCAAGCTAAAAACTTTGCCACTCAGCAAAGCTTAAAATTTTTATTACTTTGGCATGACAGCTGCTTCAATGTGACTTCCAGGTTAGATGTAGGTCACATATTGATTTGAAGACAGGGCACAAAAAGCAAATACGCTGCAATGTTTTTACCATGTAAAATGTATATATTGCAAGCTAGTTATCTATGTTGTTTAAAAGTAATGGAAAGAAAGGGAGAAACTCCAGAATGCCTGCTAACCCAACCTGTAACAGATGTGTGTTTGAGTTGTTGATAGGTAACCCTGTAAGCTGCTTCTGTTTTCCACTGACAATGGGAGTCCAAACAACTACCACAAAGTAGACATTTAACTTTTTGAATTCTAAGTTTGGTTTGCTAGATGTCAGCTGCACAGTCTGGTTAGAAATCTGATAGTCCCTAAATATCCTAGGGTTTAAGTGGTGTTCAGCTTCCTAAGTGAAAGATTAGCATTCCACAAAAGCCTTGCACAGCTACTAAAGAAGGTAAGATTTCACCAGTTCAATTCCTTAAATGTATGTGTCAAATTTCAAGATTAGATGCCTTGCTGCCTTTTCTCCATTGATTCTATTGAGTCCATCTTCACCAGTTCTAGACAACTAGCTTTACAAAGAACAGCAAACCGTATTTCATAAAATTGGTAGCTGATCAATTCACCCAAGAATGTAAAGTTATACATAATCAAAGTCCTCAATCTGGTCTGTCCTGACTATTCTCAGCCTTTCCATTATCCTAAAGATCAGTCTTGAAGGGACTTATTTAATGTTATTTTCTTCTTTTTGGTTAATGCTATTGCAGTGAAGAAATAAAATTAAAATGAGTGGTATCCAGAGAAAGAGAATGAACAGGAAGCATCATCAGCCTTTCAGGTTAGTCATAGGAGAATTCTTTTGGCAAGGGGAAATTCTGTTCCTTTTCAAACTCTGCCGATGCATTTTGCCACACAAACTATGTAACAGTGCTCAGGCAGAGTAGGAGCCAATATCTTCAAAATCCTGATCAAGTCCTTCAGCTGCCAGACCGATACTTTTCTAGAGGACAGGATGGGTGAGGAAAACATTTAAGTGATCTGATCATCTAAATTTAAACACATAAATGCTTAAGACGAAAGGAAAGGGTACTGAACCCAGTGTCATACAGGTATCCTGCTGAATGCTACAGACATGCCTTGCCAGAGTTGTGAGACATAGGTTAGACTGCTGCTTTGCTCAGTATATTGATCTTGTCAGATCCTACTCAACGTCACCCTCTGCATGTAGTGCACTGGGAACGTGGATGACAAGCATAGGTTATGAATTCTGGCAAGTCATCATGTGGAAGTCAGATATAGTAAAATGTAATGATCTCTCCTTTTGGACCTAGTTCTTGTTTACATCACATCCTTCTTTCACAGCTCAGGTAATTTAAACAGTTATAAAATAAAGATCACTTTTCTTTCACTTTGAGAAACGTGCACACTACCAGGACATGGAAGAGGATTTTTTGAATAAATAAGAGACAGATGACTTTTCATCCTTATCCACTATCAAGAATTTATTTTGAGCATTACAGATGATGTATTTGCTATTGCACACATTCCTGAATACTGATTGACAGGGGTCATAAAACATTAAATGTTCTGGACCCTCACAAATTTGTCTGCCACAAACCTCTTATATCAATTATCAAATATTAGGTCTTCAACTCTAAAATACAATTTCTTGAGGAGAGGACTCCAACAAGTTCCTTAAGAACAGTTGAGCTTCCTGTGGCTTTAACTCAAGAGTAGCCAAAGCAGGTCCGTCAAGTAAGAAACTTTACTTAGTCACCACCTCAGCAGCCTTACTCTATGAATACAAAGAGGCTCCTAGAGTCAGTGATGTCCTTCTGGTGTATGTGTTCTTTGATTTTATGTCTATCCCCATCCTACTAAGTTGTCCCTTATAATCAGGAGACTGCAGTTTTCACCTCTACCCTTTCTGGAGGCTGAGTGGACATTTTAAGGAGCTTCACCTCAGTAAGGGTCAAGGAGACGTGACAAGTCATCTCCTTGTCGGACTCTGTAAAAATAACTGAATAGCAAATATTAAAAAATATTTAAAAAGCATGCATGTGCAATTTAAAAAAACCCACTTTCTATTTATTTTAAACATAACAGTAGACATTATACAGAATACCTAAAACACCAGAAGTCAACAAAAATGGAGAGATCAATGAATAAAAGATTTCCATGCTTTTTTTTGACATTAGTGCTTCATTTTTCTAGGGTGTGATAATAAAGAAGTAAGTATCTGTGAAGCTGTTAAAACAGAGTAAATCTCCAGTCAGTTCAAGGTACAATAACAATGGAGAAAAAGTTTATACTTTTACCCTTTTCCTTTCTAAATATAATGTTCACTAATTTGAACTTTGCTCTAGAATGTCAAGTTCTTTTGACAGTAAATGATACAGTGGTGCAGCAGGTTATGCCAACCTCTTCAGAAATCTATTTTAAACCTGAAGAGACAGGAACAATTAAATTTTTTATCTCCAGACCTTTTTAATGACAGAAAACAAGCCTGTCTGCTTCCGGAAGGATGATGTTTCTCACTCAGGAAAACATCAGGCTCCAGGATTTTATCCTTTACAAACTCTGAAAAACAGGAAAAAGGATTTCAGTTCCTGATACAGTAGCAATCTGTGTTAATTGACAACCATGCACCAGTGACTGGCTTGTTTGGGAAACACTATTTTTAGGACTGAGACCTGCTTATTGGGTAAAACCAGTAAGGATGTGAAAGAAAAATGCCATTTCATACCAACGATAAAGCTTTTCCCTGTTCCCTATGTCTTCCACTGATGAAAGACTAAACTAAAATTTAGATGTATGTAAATGGCAGTATTATCAGGAAATGCTGACATGCAATTAATGCATTTTACCCCAGGCTACCGTGCTTGCTACAGCCCTTCCAAAACCTGTAGTCAATGCCCGTGGCAGTTTTGGAATCATTAAATTCATGTTTTGAGACACACAGACCTACAGGATAAACTTCAATGAGAAATGAGCCATTGCTGTTTGGTAAGAGTGACAGAGAATTTTGAGTGACAAACCCTGCTCACATTAGGGCTATTAGACTTTCCACTCCTGCTCATAACAAGTTTAATAGGGTTTCAAAATTAGTAATTTTTTTCCCAGATTTGTGTTTTGCCATCAAAAGCTTACTTGCAGCTTCCCTTGCATTCCCAAAGTGTGACTTTCCCAAATAAATATTGATGGTTTTGTGACTTAATGGACTCTCACAATTGCAGAATGCAGCCTTTTAAAAGTTTTTATGCAGATGAGCACAGGCAGACAGTTCCAAACTAAAACATACAGGATCTGACCTGGCAGGACTGCCCATTCAAGTGGTTAGATGTAGTTCAATCCCATAATACCTCTTCTAAAGTCAGTATACCAGACCTGGCAAAATCTGTGTACTGATCTCATGAACTGGAGTTCTTTGTCTCTTACAGTTAACTATGAAAATCAAATTAAAAGTTCTTGTTGCCTTTACACAATCTGTTGATCTCCGTTGAGAGACACTTACTCTTAAAAGTGGGCATAGAAAGCTGAATGCTTTCCCTGGGTAATTTGCTGTGACAAGTCACTCACTACAGCCCAATTATATATATATGTATGGCCTCTGCCCATGGGATGTATATAAGGGAATCCTGTGGAGTATGCTACGGCCTGCAGGCACTGCAGCAGACTCTTTTAGGTAATTGTCCTAAATCTGTGAAATGGCAGGAAAATAAATAATTTCATTAAAAAGACCAGCATCCTGCAAAACAGCTGGTAAGCCATTCTTTGTGTTGTTTAACAGGATATATTCAGTAAATGTGTAACCAGTCCTCTTCTTCCTGTATCCATTTAAGTACATGGAAAAGCTCCTATTGACATCAAGGCCTGTTGAAACAAGCCATACACACCACTGATGTGTGTCAAACCCTGCTGTGTGCAAGAAGGATATGTAAAAGGAACACAGTGTTTATACCAAAGCCTGCATCCTGCACAGCAAAGCAAAATTACAATTTCTGGCTTTCCATTCTGCCAAGCCATAAACAGGGAGGGGTTTTTTTGTGCAGAAAACTGTATTGCTTGAGTAATGCTTTCAGATTAAATAAAAACTATATTAACATTGGGATTTCATCCAGTTAAATAATTTATTATTGGAGTGTTTTATATATTGCAATTTTGTAACTGTACAAATGGGCATTTTTAAGTAGCCATGCAATTGTGAAACCTCATTTAAAATAAAAAAGTCTCTTACTTTCATACTTTTATAGATAGAAGTGAGGCAGGGCATAGATCTGCAGAAAACCTGAACGGTTCAGAGAAGGTGATGCTGCATGTTTGAAATATATCAATGACACCAGAATTGTTAGAGTTCTTCATCATTTCAATTTAGAAGAAATGTTACTCTGCTACACTTATTAATCCCAGGACATAACAGCCAAACACTAGAGAGGGAAAAAATTTCATAGACATGTCAAGAATATGGGGGATGAGGCACTTCAAACCCTATACTTCAAATTCCTTTTCCTTTTCATCTAAACAAAGCAAAGAACAATGGTATCCAAACTCCAAAATAATATACAAATCATTTGTCTTCTGGAAATTAAAATCTCTACTCTTTATCAAGTATTCTTAAATATAATAGGTTTTTTTGTTAGCAAGTGGTTGAAAATCTCCTGCATTTCCTCAAAGATTTTACTACCTCTGCAGTTATACTTTCAGCACTTAAAATCCCTGTGGTACACTGGGAGAGTTGAGCATAAAGAACAGAATAAACATTTCAAAGTAGCATAATGTGGTTAGTTTCTCAAACTTTGCATGTAATTTTTTTAATTTTTTTTTTTAATTTTTTACTTTAGCTCTAAAGTATCTTGGAAATTTTTAACTTTGTCATATATTTGTTAAGACCAAGTGTAGTACAGTACTACTCCCTCCTCCCTACTAACTTGGAAAGATGTCTTGCATAAAGTGGAAACACTCCATGGAACAGAAAGTTTTTTCTCACATTGGAAATATTTTCCAAACTAGTAGCTCAGAGTTATATGTATTCCAAACAAAGCTCCACTTCTGCACACCCATCAAAGTATACAAGTTAAAAATATATTATACACGTGAATGAAACAGATCAAAGTGAAAAGAGCTAGTCTTTATGGTGAGGCATGGCCTTTTCCTCACACGGACACAACTGACATCCTTAAGTGGCATTCTTCTTTCCCTTCATATAAGCACGTTATGTATTTAATTCTATTAAAAGGCTGAGAAAGGCAGGTTTGACTTAGCTTTCGTCACATGAATCAGGATCTGTCTGCTGCTTAAGCCAGGGATCTTTTACTCAAAGCATTGGCCAAATGTCAAGCTCAGGACCCAAGACAGATTCTCACCAAACAGTTTTGCAGTAGGATTAAATGTGCCTTTAAACATACAGTCACTGAAACATGACCTTACTCCTCAGGACTTTTAAGAAATACCTGAATGGATTTTTCTGGGGTAATTCTGGGAGATGGAATACTTATGACCTTCTTTGGTTTCACATAAAATAGAACCACAGTTATAGTTTGCATAGTCCTTCAGTGAGCCAATTAAAATCCTAATTTTTTTTTTCAACCTTAGATTTTTAAACGACTGTTCCTCTTATTCTTTTTATGTCAGCATGCCCTCTGTCTTTCTTAGTTTACACATGAAATAGCTTTCTTTATGCACCAGACTCCAGTGGGTGATAGCTGTTTGGAATTAAGATATAAGCAAATCAAAGCATTTCTCATTTGTCTTTCATCTTAGCTTTAAACATTTCAAAATATCTATCTGCATTTAGGTGAATTAAAAGGATATATAAATTAATAATATCTCTCTCCTTCCCTCTCTCTCATTTGGTCTTTCATATAATTTAACTAAAATTATGTAATCTTCTACAATTTGAACAGACCAATTAGTAAAGGGCATGAATAAATGCATAGTGCAGATGATGTGTACTGAACCATCCTTATTAAATCAAGGGATGAATCTGTTTTTGCTGTTTCCATTGACAGCCCTCTTCCAGCTCACAGCCAGCTGGCAATTAATGGAATCAGATTTAAAACAGGCAACAGGGAGAAATCAGCTTCTGTGTAGTCATTCTTACACCAGACATATGTGTGTCTGCTTTACATATGCCTGCATTGTGTATGGATTTGTGCCGGTATTGTATGTACAAGGATGTATTATTTTTCCTCTGTGTGTCAGTTCAAAGATGTGCTATATATATTTCCTTATACTTAGTCTCCCACAAATAATAGGATGTACTGTCAATTTTTCTTAAACTAATTTTAATGACGATTTCAATATAGTCAGATTGTACTAAAAAGATATAACAGAGTTTATTAATATTTAATCTTTTGTTTCTAAAAGAAAGAAATAAATAACAGAAGCATGCAAAAAATGAGTCACAGCTGACATACACAGTAAGGGGTACTCAGAATAGTTAGGAGTTAACAGAAGTCAGAAAAAAAATTAAACATTGCTAGTCTGATGGATTTGAATCATTTAATTTTAAAAGTTGTCTGGAGATTTATCCTTTTTGGAATATTATTCATAGAAAAATACAATTTACAGTTAAGACTTTTTCTGATGTTTCAGCTAACATTTCCTCATCTCATAGTAGTTCAGTTATTTTTCTTGGTAGGTTTCCAGTTACCGGAATGGGATGTGAGTGAACTACCTGCATTCCTTATATGGTTCATTAGTTAGGTACTGCAGAATGGGATGTGCTTGCACAGCATACTAAAAAGGATACACAGTCATTAGAAATGCTAAAGAAAAAGATGTGTTCTCAGATTTCCCCCATCTATCTACCTGTAGCCCTGGATTATACAAATACAAAGAAATTAATATGTGAACTTGAAGAGCCCCCATTCTTTTCACATCCCTATCAGAAAAGGCAGAAAACAGCTTTTTGATGCTGGAATGCAACTCCGAGGCAGGGAAGAGAACACAAGTGAGAGCCCAGAAGGGAACCCGAGCATGTACATCAGTGGTGAGACACTACCTCAGGAAGCCCTCTAGCCCTTGTCCTCAGCAGCTTCTATACCTTCTCTAAGACTGCTTAATGAAAATGGCATAAGCCATGGTTTGGATCAGAACCCAAAGTTATTATTATTTTCCTCAAACTTCCCAGTGATACTCTCATCAGTAACCTACAGTATGAAGCTATTCATGTCCTGTCTTCCACAGCTCACAAGTCCTTTTGTCACTATACACTGATGTGACAGCAGCAATGGGATAAGTGCTCTCATCCCTTCCCCTTTTCCCTCTCCTGGCCTATAGCACTCTGCATGCAGATGGACTGTGCCCACTGGCACCCAGTCAGGCTGAAGATGGGGATCTTAGCCTCCCAGTAGCTGGAAATCTGTCCTAGCCTTTTAGCTGATGTTACAGAAGGCACATTCTCACGTGTTTCTGAATTAAAAGGTTGCTTTGTCTTGTGTTTACTGAGCATTAGATTGGGCCTGACAGAGTTTCAGAGAGAAATCTTAAGGATTGCCCACAGGAAAGCCTAATTGTAAATCCCAAATAGTTAACCTGGGAAAACACCATGCTGTTAAAGTCTTCTACAGTCTACTAGCTTGGGTGTATAAATAAAGAACAAATAATTTCCTGCTGCATAACACTGTAAGACACAATGAAAAATTTGTGCTGAAACATTCTTAATATAGCCCTAGTATTTTAGTATCCTAATTTATAATCCACTTGACGTATAAAATTTGTAAGGAGCTTGACTTTAGAGACCTGGCTATTTGTGCATCATAATTCCATTACACCTACATTGCCTATGATTTTTTTTCTCCCCCATCTAAACAATTGTTTCATTATTTTATCAATTACAAAAGTGAAATGTAAACCAGCAATTGCTGGGAACGATTTGCCTTTTATTTATTTATTTATTTTAAATTTTCCAGCAAACTACTCTGCAGCACCATCTAGTGAGAGTGAGAAAGACCCGTTATACTGTTCCCATATTTGGAGATTCTCCATGTATTTGCAATCCTCATAGCTTCCTGTAGTCCTGATGGAAGCAAGAGAAGAAAAAACAAATCTCCAGGCAGAGAGAGCCTATGTGTGTATCCATGGTCACGTCAGCCATCTTGAACAGTAAACCTACCCCAGAATGAAAGTCTTTGTTACAGAAAGATGTATGGAGTCTTTGGGCAAGGTGCATTATGGACAGAATACAAAATACACCTTGACTATAAAACAGTCTTCACTTTAGAACCAAAGCTCCCATGTTTTCATTATGCTGACTTAAGCACATCATTAGCATTTAGCAAACTGTGTTGCTAATGAAAATGTAACTGAGAGCAGAATTTGTTCCAGTAACTGATACGGTCACCAAGTGTTCAAAGTGGTGAAGAAAATCCCAAGCAGTAAGTAATACAATTGGAGATACAGAGCCTTGTTAGTGCTAAGGTTTTGCCCAGTCAAGGGCATTTTTCTATAGAAATCTTTCCTTTGAAGGTGGAAAGGGCCTTACCTCACCTCTGAGGAAACAAAAAAACCCAACTATTAATAATGATCTATGTATGTGGTGATATAAATAAATGTAACTACATCACCACATACTGCAGTAACTGCTATAGCACTGCATAAAACCTGAGCTGAATTCTAGCTCCACTATCTTAATGACTTATACAGATATTCCTACTGTGAACATGGCAGCCAATGTCCATTTCATCCAGTGTCATTTGTGTCAGACACATGCAGAGAAATACAACTCCTACATTGCAGAGAATGAGAAATTTCCATTAAAAGCCAAAGGAAGTCAGATTACTTTGGGTCTAACAGTCTCAGTCATAGGCTACTTGGCATTCATATTTTTCTGTTCTGTTTTTAAGAATGCTGGTAAAAACATAGGCCTTAGTAATAAGAGTGACATTGCTACTTTTATATGAAAAGCAAATACATCTGTACAAATACAAAATGTCTTTTAAGAGATAATTCTTGCGTCTTGTGGACAATAATTTACTGAGAATTCCACTGCAGCATTAAATAATTGTTACAACATGCAGAGTTCTCTGATTGTCCAGATAAAACTGACTAAATGGAAGTAATTGGCCAGCAGACTAGCAGACCACCTTCCTCCAGCCTTTTCTTTGTCAGTCTATTCAGCCCCAAACCTCATATTCAGTTAGAGTCTGCAGATATCAATTAATGTTAAAGGAACTGAATCTGATATTATATGTTGTTTGGTACAGCAGAGTCTGTGGTTCTGTCTCTGAACAACAGGCATTTATCCAAACTTAGTTAGACCATCTGTGATAATAATAGTAATAAAGTTTAACTGTAAAATACTGCACGCAGCTTACTAAACTTACAGAACAGAAGCTTCATGATGAAACAGAGCCTGACATGATAAAAACTAAGGGCTGAACTTCCTGAATGTAAAAATGCATTGTGGATTCACAGGTGAAGACAGATAGGTAGTTTTAAATGCTGAGAAAACCTTGAACTTACAAAGTAATCTGACACTAATTTATCAAATCTTCCCAGTGCTTAGCTGATGTATTTTTAATGTAGGAGCTGCTAGTATCACCAGCAGGTGCTTTAAAATTCTACTAGAGAGGATGGATATATTCTCAAAAAATGTTAATATGCAAAACAGGATAGTGAAGGCCTTCTGTATTTTGAAAAAAAAGAAATAGCTATATGCATATTATAAAGCATAAAATCACAAACAACTTCTGAATAAGTGAAAAATTTCTGTTGATCCTATATTCCATTATGCTGCCATCAGTGTGTAATGCTGTGTAAGCCAAACATGCTATTAGGACCCACTGAACTTGAATTTTATTGGTTTCTTAATACCACCACATGTGCTAAAATCAATCTGATGAGTCATAGTAAAAATTCTTAAGTTGTATAAATCTTCTTCAAACCTTCCTTATGCATGAGAAAAGGAAATAAGAGGTAACTTAGTCATTGAACACAGATTGTTCAATAAAGCAGAGATAAAACAATGAAAATATTTTTAACCTCTGTTTTTTTCACTTAGTATGAACTTTGAAGTGATTGATAGAAGAACTCCAAGCAGGCAAATGATATTTGGATCTACTTCTGAAGTAAGAAAATGAGAGAGGTGAGAATGGTCCCACAGTACTCAGCAGTTGCTTCAATGCCCACGTTTAGATCAGTTTCTGCTTAAAAATTGGCTTACTGTTCTTTATAGGAGGCATTTAAATATGAAGTACTTATAAAAAGGGAGCAAAAGTAACAATGAAAAGAGTGAAAAATAACCACAAATAAGCAGATCATTCCATGTTTCATTAAAAATGAACAGTTATTTTTGTTAAAAAATGTTTTCTTCCTATACCATGCGCTCATATGGGGTGTTTACTTACTTAGACATAGTCAATAGTCTATTACCAATTTAGGGTCTTTGTTCTCATCATTTCAGATGCTCACCTCACACCTGTCCATGAAGTCTTCAGAGGAGTTCTGCTAATACAATGTATTTCAATGAAGGAGACAACACGGAGTTAGGTGGGGGCTATGTGACAAGAGAATGAACTCCTTCCAGCACTGTTAGAAGGGATGCAGACACCTTCCAGTCAGTATCCCAGCACGATGTGGTGTAGTTGGATAATTGTCACATATGGGATGTATCACTCAAACTTCTTAATCCTACAGTTCCCAAAGCAACTTGTTTTTTTTATCAGAGAACAGAGACTGGAAATTTTTCATGTTTAAATAGTGAAGTTATAAACTGACAAATTACACCCAAGCACAGATATTTCATCTGTTTAAAATTAGATACTAGTGAAATTTGATTATGCTTTAAAACTGTGCTTTTTGTTAGCATTTATTAAATGTGAGGACTTGAGACCCAAACAATTGAGTTGATAGAGATGTCTGCTATTCTTGCAGCTGACATTGTGTTGACAAAGTAGTTGTTTGAATGCTTAACTCATGAATCACAATGGTTTCTATAAACTTTTAATTCAATATAAATGTCCACGAGCTTGAAAGAATGTCAGAAAGAAATGCTATTCTCATATACTCTCCTATTCTGTGAGTAGTGTAGCAGAGAAAGGAAAGATATTGAAGATAGATATTAAAGAAATATGACTGCAAAAAATATCATATTAAAATTTTGCTCAGTTTGTCATTTACCTACCACAAAAATAAAATCAGAGTGAACATAAAACCACACATTTTCATATAATTTCCATAAATAGCAGGTATTATATATTGCATACTAGGGCTACTACGATAAAAAGATGAGGTGGTGGACTTGGCAGTGTTAGGTTAATGGTTGGACTTGATGATCTTAAAGGTCTTTTCCAACCTAAATGATTCTGTGATTCTATGATTAAGTACCAGGCTGCTGTCAGAGCCCTAGGTGTATCGTTAAGCTTTACTGTTGATTGCTCAGGACCACACTCCAGCCAGGGCTGTTTGTTCTTGCCATGGTGTTGCTGTAGGATGCTGGTCTCTAGCCCTGTCCCTGACTCCGTCTCAGCTTCCTGGATGGTCCCTGGCTTTGGCTTGTCACTAACCTTGTTTGGGCATATCAATGAACTCTGATACCAGTGACCAGCTCTGAATGCTGTGGCCAGCCCCTGTGGGACTGGGTCACCCTTGGCTTCCAGCTCCACATTCCTCACAAAGCAGCACTGTTCACACTGCTTCCTTTGTGTGGAGTCATTTCTGCACATTCACTGTTGGGGAGTATATTCAATAAGCAGAATGCACCATGCTGAATAGTTCCAAATGTTTGGAGGTATGGGGAAAAAAATAAATGTTTGGATGAATGGTAATATTCAAATATAAGAGGAAGTATTTCCAAAAGGAAAATGCTTTAGGCTTAAATTAATGAATGATGAGAAAATTCAGTGTGTGTAAGACATTGAAAATAAGACTGAATTGGTTTTTGGAGAACTACAGATTGAAGAGTCCTGTGAAGAGAGTAGATGGAAAGAGGTATCATGTATTTTCCTTTTACACTGTGGATCCAAGTGTGATAGGAACTCTGTATATTTAACAAGATACTTTGCTACAAGGTTAACCACAAAGAATAACTTGGATGTTATCATCAAATTAGCAGGAAGCCATGATACTAGAGGCCATTTTACATGCAGTGTCATTGAAGATTTTCATTTAAAACTGGAAATGACAAATCAGACAGTATGCTAAACATAGAAGTCAGGAACAAGGGCAATAATTGTTGCAGAAAACCACTGGAATAAAATGAGAGCCAACATAGACAGATGCACTATGTGTAAAGGAGGAAGAAATAATCAAGTGTCAGATCCTGCCAGGAAGTATAATGAACTTCACTGCAGATGCAGGTTCTTTGTGCCTCTCAGGATCAGTCCATAAATGAATATAGAGGAAAACACTGACTCAGCTGGAAACAGATGAATGGTAGGTAGGTTACCATCTCTGACAGACTGACCATAAGTGATGAATACAATGTTATCAATGAAAAGGTATGGTGGGTTTAAAATTAGGAGTGCCCTGAGTAATGCAAGGCATGTGATTGCTCTGTTTACAGCTTATTTAGCTTTAGGTGGAGTTCAGTGCAGGACATTGTATTTCAAGACACAGCTACGTGAAAGAGGGTTGATAAGAAATACCAGCACATACATTCTTTCTGCCATTCTTATCAAAATAAGTAACACCTTCTTCTGAGCCCAGGCCCACAGATGTGAGCAGAACTATGCTCGAGTATTAAACACTTCTCTACGCAGATGTGGATGGTAACATTTGTAACTCAGAAAACTATAGTTATGAAGGATGGTTGAATGAATTGTTCTGAAGACAAGGGAATCCCTTGACATGGTAACAGCTGTATGGTCAAGAACAAGGAAGAATTATCTAACAAATAGTCTATTATAAACTGTATTTATACTGTACCCAGGACTTTATTATTATTATTATTTTATTTGAAAGCTTCTGTATGTTACCTGGATTCACTTTAGTCCTATAAGAAAATCCCTGGATGGAAAAGATGACTTTAGTAAAGAGTTACTGAGGCTGTAGCTTGTTCTCCCAGGTGTAGTGTGTTTTCTGGATCATATATCAGGGGAAGCAAGTCAAGAACAGCACAGGCTCCCTGCATACCACTGCTGCCTCTAGCTCTGCTGTTGGTATCTCTAAGGAGTCTTCGTTTTCCTTAAATTCCTTCATTCCTTACATTATTTGTTCTCAAGTAGACACTAGGTTTACTCAGGACTCAATCCAGTGTAATCAGGCTATCACCCCAGTGTGTGTATGGTGCTTTTGAAGTACAAAATGCTGTTAAGAAACCGCCATCCTTCATGCAAATCAACACCCAGTGATGAAAACTTCCCCACTCTCCTTTCTTCCTCCTTCCTCCTTCTTGCACAAACATATATGGTTCACACAGGACTACCTTTTGAATTAAAAAAATTGTCTTGATTCGTAGCCATCTTCAAAAATAGAGCAAAATTCTTTTTTTTTCTATCCGAGCAATTTTGGTATTTGTTACATATCCAACATGTGAAACTTGAATCTACTTCTAAAATTAGGTGATATATTAAATGTGGAATTAATGCACTAATTCTATATGTTACAATTGAATGAGCAGAGTTTTAAAAAAATGGATACCTAAATTTAGACTTGAAAGCTGCAATCAAAGGTTCATAACCCATTTTTCAGTGATTGCTGGAAATCTTGCCTAGAAATTCTGAGTAGAAGACAAAACCGTAACAGAATAACTTAAAAGATAAGGAAATAGAAGAGTGGCAGTGACATCAAGCAATAAGGTAGAAATACTACAAGGGAAAAAAATCAGAGATTTTTTCATTAAAATTTTATTTTTCCTCAATATTCAGAAGATGAGTGATCTCTGACCTGTGTTCAATAAGCAGGTGATCTACTTGAAGCTCTCATAAACCCAAAGGCAAAAAAGCTGCCAAGTAGAGTTTCAAACGTTATAAAGAAACCAAAAAAAGTGGGAGATGGAGAAAGAGACAAATTAATGAAAAATTTGCTCACAGAACATACCAATGCAGATTACTTTCAACAACAAAAACGCCAATTCTTTTTCCTGTAAATAATGTAATTTAAAGAAAAGTCTAGGCAATGTATGTTTAAGATCCCTGAGTTTTTGCTTCATGGTGGCATTTAGAAACTCTGTCTCAACAGGCATATGAAAGTTGTGCCCAGGAAGGTGGGGTGTGTGAAGTTAAACAGGTGACCAGACAGAACTGCTGAGATGAAGGAGAGAAGTTCTGTGATTTCCTCTCTAAAAGATCAGGAAACAACTGACCAAGGATGAATTCTTACCAAGAAAGGTAACAAATGGCCAAGTGCATCTCTCCAAAAGGACCAATACAGTTACCAATACTTTATTGTCTTGCACAATTCAGCATCATCTATTAAACAAAAAAAAAGCTTCAAAAAGAGATGCATAGTTCTTTTCTAAGGGAGGGTGGGGTTGAGAGGCAAAAGGTAAAGTGAATAGCTTGCAACACCTGCAGCTGTAAACTCTCACCTTGGTGATGTTGAGTCACTATGCATACGTCTTTCAGTGCTTCACCAAATGTGTGAGTTCTATATTTAATACATAATATAAAGAAAATATTCAGCATTACCACATCAGACTCAGTGGTACAAGGAATTGTACTGAATAAATAAGAAAGTGACATTAATGGTATTAACTGCTGGATTAAACCTCAGTGAAATAAAGAAAAGATTTGCTTCCAGGATAGAGCTCTGTTTTTAATTAAAACTGGCATTTTGAACTCCAGCTTAGAGAATATACTAATAGGCTAGCAATAGGCTAGCAGAGTAATGCACCAAAATCATTAATATTTGTTTTCTACAAGAGAAAAACTTATTGTCTAGATTAAAAAAAAAAAAAGTTTCTGAATATTAACAATAATTCTTGACTTAGTGTTCAAATATAAACAATTTTTAGTATTTACAGGAACTCCCAAGACTCAAGATGTTTTGTTGTTCAGATTTATAAGGGGTGGTTTAACAGAACAAGCAGATCCTGCTTTCAAGATATGGTGACAAGTATACACAAAGTACCCATGATAACCATTCTTCAGGGGCAAAATACTGCATACTTTCAGTTTGTTTTCCATACTTCACCTATTCTAAATGCTGTGTATTCACAATCTATGAAATGAACTTCTGTTTATTTCCTATCTTTCAAACTAGCCACTGTCTAGTCAGCTACACATTCCTGATTTAATAATAACGATGTTATGATTTGTTTCATTATAAGCCTGGAAGATGATTGCTATAGAGGGCTTGTTACTTTATTTTAAAATTCCTGAAATGTTTTAGATGGATTTGGATTTGCTATTTTCCTTCTGTATTACTGTAGAAAAACAGCACAGAAAGTGAAGGCAATAGTCATTAAAACATCTATGTGGGAAACTAAGATAGTTCAGTTCCCTGATCTGGTCTTCCCTGTAAACTAAAACAAGTATTTGGGGACAAGAATTAGGACCATCTGCTTTAGGACCTAAGAGTACTTGGAAGGAATTCAGCCTTTTAAGTACAAGAAGCCTCCTCTCTCATGCCACGTGGCCAGTGAGGTGTCTGTATTTGGCTAACAATTTAAGATTGAAAATGATGTTTGATAGGAAGTATGCATGCTACCATCCTAGGAAGGGGGAAATAGAGGTTTGAACCCTTTAATTGAGAAAGGGGATGAACTTAGATCTCCCTGTTTCTGTCTGTGTAGATTGGTCATCTAACTACTGGAAAAGTTTGGTGCTATTTCCATTTTCTTTCTCAAGCTGCATTTTAAGTTTGAAGCTCTTTTTTTCAAGTCAGAAATTAATCTTGCAAGAAAATTCTTACTTCTGATACCCATTAAGTGGAAATGACCAGTGTACAGCTCTGAACTGGGGACATGAACTCCAGTCGGGCGGAAGCTAAAATGCTTCCCCTGTGCTTGTCATCAGTTATTCCGTATGTATGAGTAGATCCCCACTCAATACACTGGATCATCTTTTAGAAATGATGTATACCTAACCAGCTAGATCTGTAGTAATGTCATTGCTTTATTCTAGCCAGGAAACCACACAAACTGCTAAACATCCTAGCATTGCCTTGATGTCCCTTCTGGCCCACTTGGCACAAGCTGAGAAACTCTGAATACAAGAAGACTAGCTCCCTAGAGTGATCTTGCAACAGTTCTCATAGAAGCAGTACTGCGAAGGAGCCATGTAATACTCCAGTAAACTCCTGTTGGAACACAAGAATAAAACATCTATCTAGAATACTTCTACTATTTCTGTATTCCAGTCTGGGCTGATAAAAGAAGCTCTTATAGTCCACTGGGACATGGTTTAAAGCGTTGTTTCTTTTTCTTCTTCAGCTGCCTCCCTGTAAGATGCAATACTTGAGTGTATCCTGATTTATGTATGCAACAAGTCAGGTTGTTGGTGTGACCACTGGCTGTGCCATAGGAATGTGGAGGGCTGTGGATCACCCTGTTGGGAGTGACACATATTTGTCAGGTCATGCAATCCATCGGTGGCACAGCCAGCTTCAGGCTGTGATTGCATGAACAGGTCCCAGGGCAATGTTTGATTAAGCTACTGCAACACACCCTCTACTCCTGTTTTGTCAGATCAGAAGGTTGTGTGACCACACAGTGAACTTAACCTGGTACACCTGGAAAGCAGTGTTATTTTGTACTGATATTGGATCAGTTCAGACAGTTCTTGAGTTCACAGATAGTACCTTAAAATAATATAAGGGAAGTTGTAGTGATGAACAGAGGAATAGGGTGTAGAGATGAACAGAGTGCAGAGATGAACAGATGAAGACGAAGAACAAGTAGGGAAGGGGAAGTTCATTCTGGCCTAAATGGTGATTCTGCTGAATGTGGCTAAAGTTACCCAGATATAGTCAGTTTGTTAGAAAGATAGCTTGTGAAATTTAACAGGGTTTTCCCCCTCCTCATTCTTGACTAAACTCTTTCTCTTCTTTCCTGAACTGCCAGTGAGTTGCAATGTCCTGGGGAATTGAGATTTATTTTGTTTTTACTGGGAGAGATATTTTTACTAGTTTGCTGAAGATGCTTTCTCTCCTCTTGTACCAGCATTTTGGAATGTAAATGCTAACAGAGCTTGCACAAAAATCACTACAAACCATGACAAATAAACTCAGAGACCTGACTCTAAAATCATCGTTCAATTAAATCTTTATTTTCTTTCCTAGCAGTACAACTGAACCTAACCAAACTAAAACAATTAACATTAACATTGTCATTAACATGACAATAAACATTACCATTCACAAAGCACATATAGTTAACCCTCATTCCTAATAATAGCAATAATTAAGGGATGTTGACAAGCACTCATTTGACGGTGATATTGGGGAGGCATGTCTTTCCTGACACAGTGGGATATAGCATTAAATTGTAACAATGCTGGCAGCCTCCCAAAGGATGGAGTCAAGGCAGGTGGTGATTCAGCAGCAATGGAAAAGAGGTAACTGCACGTTGGCTTTAAATTAGAGTACATGGATTGTATTAAGAATAAAGAATAATTTATGTGATATATGTAGTGTAAGACTCAAAGTTGCCTCATCAGTTTTCTTCATAAAAATGTATGGCAATTGTTTCCCTGGGATCTTTTATTCTAGAAAGAAAGAAAGAAGATCTGTAACAAGTAAAATGTTAATTAGAATTGTGAGGCACATTCACAGCACTAAATTACTAACTTTCATTTACCTGGAGTCTAAACATAGAGTGCTGTAAATGGAATTTTCAGTGGAAATTATGGTAATGGAATTAGAAAACCACTGTTGGAAACAATAAATCATTAGCTATCTAGTCAGAACTTTTTATGCTTTCACAGAGTGTAAGCTGTGTTTGTTGCTGAAATGGGATCTCTAAACCCATCACCCTACAGATGGCAAAACTCCAGAAATAAGTATACTTATGGCAAATGCTCCACCTTCAGGGCAAAACAGAGATGAAGTGTTGTGCAAGCATTAATATCCTGTGATAAAAGAAAAAAAGGAGGTAATTGTAGGAAAAGTGGTTGAAGACATAGCAGTGAAAAATCCTGATTGCTTTATTTGTTGCCTTGTTTGGTTCACTGTGTGCTAGGTAAAATATTGTACTCATAGCTAACCTGAGCAAGAGTGGAGAAGACAAAACTAAGAGCTCTGATTCTGTTAATGATAGCTTTCCTCTAAGTATAGCTCTTTCTAAAATGTTTCATCACCTGGCTTTGAGAAAGTGATTCAGTAGCCGTCAGAAAAGCCTCCAAATGATTTTGAAATTTGTATTGCTACCCCTTGTGAGTGTAGATTGAGTGTACTTAGCTATGTAAGCACGCATTATTTTCCAAAGGTGCCATGTAACACATTCCTCTGATTAGATTTTACTCTATCATAATAAAGTCAATCTAATTTACTTAGAATTACTAGTGTCATACTATGAAAAAAGAATCTGGTCCCATAAAAAGCTTCACTTCTGGCATTATAGCACTTTACGGAAAGAACTTTATATTATAGCACTTTATGGGAGCAGATTTTGAAAGACATTTAATTTTAAAGCATGTGATTTTATGCATGTGGAAGAAAAACTTGGTTATGCAAATAAGTATCCAAAGTTTAAACTGTATTTTTGTTGTGGTCATTTCCTCGTTGGTGAGTATGGCCCAGGATTTAGATGAGTCAAGTGCAGTAGGGAAGAAGGTAACTTGGTATGATAAGCATTTTTTTGGAATCACATTTTTCAGGCTCTCTCAACTTGTAACCTAGTTTATCTCCATAGCTCACACATTCCTTATCTTGTATGCTTTCTTCCCAGCAGCACCATGCTCCTGGTGCTTCTGCTGCTTGAAGAGACCTGTGCTGCTTAATTGCTCAAAAGATTTGGCTAGCACATTACATTAAATCAAGCATGCCTGCAAGGGTTCCTTGAAGTGCTTCTTGGACAGCCACACTTCCTTTTCCTGTGCACCAGTTCACTATCTAGCAGTTACTTAGGTATTCAGGCATCGTCTCTGCTATTTTCAGCTGTATATTGCTTGAAAAACAAAACAAAATGAAAAGATGCATTGCTTGTAATGCATACATTCTGACTTCTGGGAATTAATGTTCTGCCATTAAGTGGGTACTGCGTATCCTGTCTGTCAAATTTCAATTCCCTTTGTCCCCAGAGAACAATAAATCTACTACATGTTGGCCACTTGAGCCATCTAACTGAACTTGCGGCTCCTATGCTAAGTTAATCTTTCAGAATCCAATCAGGCAGTAAATGTCGGCATATATCTGTGGTTTAAAATTTAATGAACGTGATCACCTGTAACGTGTTTTGGGGTTTTGTTTGTTTATTTTTCAGTAAGGCAAAAAGACATGATGCTATGAAATTAAATAAAAATTACTCCAATTTTTTTCTCCTTTCGGTCTGCAGAAATTAAAGTTAGTATCTTTCTTGGAGTTTCATAAAAGATACCCATGTGACATTATTTTATTGTTATCAAACGTCATTTTCACAAATAGATAAAGAAATGTCTTCACTCACAAATCCCACATGAAAATCTCCCAGTATGGAAAAAACCCCACAACATTTACTTTTCAGCATTGAAGCTTCTAGCCAGAAAGAAATCCGTACTATGTTCTAGGTAAAGTCAAGCACATCATTTAAAGGGAAACAGTGATTTGCTATGTACCTTCACATTGGTGGACTCAGTCACTGAGATATTCACATACTTAAAGAACAGCTATCAAAAGAACTCATCTTTAGTACACAGACTACTAACATGTTTAAAGAGATACTACAGGGTCAAATCTGACCCAGCTTGCATGGATAAACAAAAGAAACAGACACATTGAAGTTACCACTGGTGCAAAACTGGTGCAGTTAAGCTAAACATTAAGAATTAGATTTCCCTTTTGCCCTGTTAAAGTTTTCTGTTAGGTTTGTAGCTGATTGTTTTCTCCTCTTTTTTATGGATCGCCTTTTGGTCATTGTGCCTGGGCTATTTTAACAGCCATATTATTTTGTAATTGCTTCTGGATAATGTGTCCTATTTCAAGTGACCATTTGCTGCCTGGATCATTGCTACTAGTGCAACATAATCTCTCATTTGGAGAGCAGCAAGAAATTTTGCTCAGTCAGAGCTCACCGAATTCCACTGCCTGTAAAATATGCATGGATCCAATGGACATTTTGCCAGAATAAGAATTTTCCATAAATGATACTGTTGAAATGGAAACAGTATAACAGTGATAAACAGATTTTTATGTGTTTCCAGAATTTGTTATTTAATTTACCATTTCATAATAAGACTTATGTAGTACTTTGTTGGGACTTCCCCTTGCTTTTGAACAATGCATGAGGTTATGTTATTGTAGTTACAACATTCAACAGCAAGCAGTTCCTGAATAATATTTTGCCATTCAAACATCTCATAGAAACTTGTTACCTTTCTAACAGGGCAATTTACAACTCATTTGTGAGTAATTTTAATGGTTGCCAGCATCCTGAATTCCATTTTCTTCTTCTGACTCATAGCATTGATGACCTGTATAAAGAGAAATTGTTTGCATAGTCCAAGCTTTTCATGCTTGCTTTCTTTCTTCAGTATTGACATGCACAGGATCTGTTAAAAAAAACAAATAACAGGAAAGAAAACTCTTCCTTTCTCTGCATAACAGCTGCAGGAGACAACAGAAAACAAACACCTGAGATATATCTAGCTCATTTTTCAGGTGACCTCATTATGAAAAACAGGAAAGACCCAGACTTCTGTGTTTGCTTTATAAAATGTTGTTTGCCTTCATTGGCTCTGTTGGGATTTAGGGACTAACTGTATGACAGGAAGCTCAGGGAAGCAGTCTACATTGTCTAATGCTATTGTTTTTCTTTTGAGTTCACTAAGTTCATTTCCACTATACTGTTTTTCTACCAGCATGTTTCTGACTGGAACTGAGTGTCTTAAAATATCTGACAGCAGATTTCATGGTGATTTTATCCTATCCTATCCTTTCTTTTTTTTTTTTTTTTCCCTTTTTTTTTAATTCATTGCCAGTGATCTGCGGTGACTGAGGAGCGCTTAAAAGGAATTTAGGAGGTTTAGCTCAGTTATGCTGAATAATAGCCAGTTTCATCAAACCACAGAGCACAATCTCTCTAGGAACATGATCAAAGAAAAGTGGGTAACCCACTAGAGAATAGAAATTGAGCTGATCCTCTCATCTGAGCCAAAAGGAATCAACGCCGGGTTTCTAATTTTTTTAAATAATTCTGGGGTTTTTTTGTTTATTTTTATTTTAATTGTGGATTCAGGAATGAATTTTGTCTTTAGCATTTGATTATCCATTATTTTCAATCACACTGTTGGTGCAATAGACTGATTTGACCAGTTTGATGCTTGGCATGAACCATCATGCAGCAAAATGATTCACAAATAAGGCTAAACCTTTAAATAACACCAGGAAAATAAATTAATCATGTCATGAACTAGTTAGAAATTCACTTTCTGTGTTGGGCAGGGACTGAGGAAAGCATGAAGCACAGTTCTGTGATTCTATGAGGTAATCTTCTGATAAGATGAAGAATAGGTGCCAAACATATTGTTTTGTCATAGGAAAGACACTTTGGGACTGTTCGCTTTAGGCTGTCTGGGCTACACCTAGACAACAGAATACAGAAGCATTTTTGCATTCAGTCTGACAACACACCTTAATGCATTTCTGTTCTATATAAAGGCACAACACATGCAATTACATATACAATGAAGCTAGATACACCAATAGTGTAGGAACTATACTGAGCTCCAGCCACTCCTGAGATCCAGCTATGTGGATGACCAGCAACCAAGACGCCCTACAGAGTGGTAATGGGTAACTGCAGATGTCACATCTCAATTTTTATCTTACATGCTCTAAATCATGCTTCACATTTAAACAGGGTAATCATGCCTTGGCCATCCACACTGCCACTCTACCGCTTTACGAACATTTTTACATCTCTACCTTCTTCTGAGAGTAAAGAATTGACGTGAATAAATCCATATACTGCTACAATACATATTATTCTTGAGATTTTTCATGTATATGTAGCAGTTGCAAACCTCAAAATTATTATTTCCTCAACTGTGAACAAAATATTCAATTCTGCATTCCAAGATTGATTCATGAATACCTTTTGATTAAAAAGCTAAATCATAAAGGTGTATGTGCACATATGTATGTGTATCTGAGAAATAATAAGTAGTAATAATAATTTACCTTTCAGAGATTTTGAATTCTTTTACCAACTCAACTATAATAAATGCAAAAGTTAAATAGGAAATCTGGAATTTCTGCATAGCCCTTCTTAAAGTAGCTAAAATTGTAAATGTCAGGTAATCACTGGTAGCCAAAGTCATCAGGATCCTTGGTTTATGTCCCATCTGAAACACAGAACCAGAGAAAACCCTGCTACTGAACATTATGTGTATAGTGTCTCTAAAGATGGGATTCAACTCCAAATTAAGACAACAATAATTCAGATTAATATCTGAGATGTAGAGTACAATTCAGCTGTCTGAATTAGATGTAAGTCTTTCATAATGTTATCTGAGGTGCCCTAGGTGGTCTGAGACCTGCAGCTTTCTGGATCAGCAAGTGAAGAGTTGGCAGGATATCATGGCTTACCCAAAGCTGGCATTACCTGCCTGTGTTTGGATAACTTAGTTGCCTCCAGAGTTTTTATGAAATCATTACTATTATAATGCATATTACCTAATCTGCCAGCCTTATGGCTGATAAAAGCTTGCAAAATCATGCAGGGTAATAACATTAAACCAGCTATGTTATGATATAATGTACATAAATGTAGTGGGAGCAAACTATATTTTTTTTCCTCAGAAAATCACACAATAAAAAAAGAGTTGAGTACCTAATCATATCCAGACTAAGGAGTCCAAAACTAACAAATTGTGTCCAATTATTTGTAGGTAGTTTAATATTTATTCATATAATTTTGTTCTGAGGAAATTGCCTGCCTTTTCTACATTAATTTTCCATTTAAGCAAAGGACCTTAAAACTGTACTTTCCTACAGCACTGAGACTCGAGTACAAGTCTTAGTCACCAGACTTCTACTAGGCTGGTTATGGCCATGTCAGTAAACATCACATTAGAGTGAAGATAATAAAAGACGCAACTGTTGTATGAGTTAAAAAAGAATAGAAGACAGCATGGTAATGCAGAAAGAAAAACAGGATCCACTGCATGAAAGATGGAAATAAACTGGGAAAGGGGAGAATGAGAGAATACAATCCAGAAGCTAAACATGAGGGGGAAGGATATAGTATATTGGAGGGTAAATGAAGAAGGTTAAATATACCACATGAACAGAAGGAAAGAAGAAATAAATGGATTGCTTTGAGAGTTGCATGGCTATGTGATAAATTGAACAAAATTAAGGAAATGTTGCTATTATTTTTATTAACTTTCCTCAGGTTTAGTTTCAGTTAAGCTCAATCCTGCACTTTTTCAGGCTTGTATCTTGTTTGACTTGCCTAGGATGTATGTAGAAAAGAAAGGAAGTGATTGGTTCCAGATTCTCTATATTAAGTAGATTTTACTAAAAACTAATTTTGAAACTGTTAAACTCCCCTTGACCAGGCCAGCAGTTTTACCTTCAAAAGTTAACTTAATTAAACCATCTGCCATCAGAAAGAAATACGTAATGGTGCTTTTCTCACTTCCATCTAATCTTGCTAATACACAACTGCATTTATATTGCAGAAAACAGCTGATGTGAGGCTACGTTTCCTATAGACTTAAATGCTCATGAGTAAAAAAACCATTATGTGACTCATTTGTTTTGACAAGGCCCCTCACAACATCTAAGTAGTTCCCCTCAGTGTAACTGTTGCAATCAAGTATGAATTTTTCAAGACCACACTACACTAACTGAACCAAAATCTCTGTGCTGAATAGGGCAGCAGTCAGTTTTACAATGAATTCTATATTTTTAGCTTTCAATTTTGTTTTCCAGAGGTTCACAGTATAAAACAAAGTGTCCTACAAATGTTATTAATTTAATATTTCTCCAAGGAATAATGTAATTTCTACTGTTTGAGTTTGGCTTCTGTATATTAGCAACCAAGAAGTAGATGCTAGACACATTGCCAAGCATTTCACTTACAATCTGGAGGCTCAACATGCTTTAACCCATCTGCAAATCCTGCACATATTGCAGGACTTCTATTGCTTTTGTTCTCTTTTGTTCCTACTGATTTAGGCCAAATATTATTCAAAGGAAGAGTCAGTCTCTGTTTATAATATTCTTCATTATTCTCAAATCAGAATTGGAAGGGAGAAACTGAGAAATTTGGACAGAACATGAATGTCCAGTTAATCATTAGATGAACTTAATATTTATTTAGGAATTTTTCTTTCTTTCTGGAAAATTTTCTTCAGCACATTATTTTCAAATTACTGGTAACTCCAAGAGATTTCCTTGAAACATTTTAAAACATGAAACATTTTAAAACATGAAAATCTGAACACACCTTAACAGGCTTTCTACAGATATGTTTTAATGCCAAGTAAAAAACTCTAAACTTAATTAGAAGAAAAAGGAAAAGAAAAAAGGCCTAAAAGCCTTCCAGTTTGTTAAAAACCTACATACTGTGTGTATATCAGCTTACCAAACAGTCCCTCTGGGATTTTAAGTTTAAAGTCAGTGAGATAAATATGTTTCCTTTTTCTTCTATGTTATGACTTTAAACCAAAGGACAGCACAGGTGCTGGCTGCATGAGTGTACTGTCCACCAGCGTGACAATTTTCCAGTGCCCACTATGAGCAGTTTCAATACCATTAGTGATTACTTCCTTCTGCCCCACCACCATTGTATCAGAAAAGCAACACATGACAAGCAGGCAGGAGTAAGCTGATGAAGAGACAAGTGGTGTGACAGGTATAAATGGTGTTTGCTCTTGGCAGTGCCAGTTGAGAAGAGCGCAAAAATTAATGTGTGTCTAGTAAAACTGAGACAATGGTATACTGCATCATAAGAAGCAGTACTGTCCTCATGCAAACCTGTTATCTGGATTCCTATTTTGCTTTGTTTATAGTCTTTAATTAGGAATAACAAAATTAATGAAACCCTTTTATTGCCTTATGTTTATAAACAGCAAAAGTGTGTTCAAACCATCATTATTACTGTTATTAGACCTTTCTACACAAGAAAAAGACAGTACATAGAGTTCATAAAATTTGTAAAGTTCTTATAGATTAATTCAGAAAAATCTCAGAATCTTTTATGACAAACAATTCTTATGTAAATGTTTATGACAACTTCAATAATTACATGATGGCAGGGATAAGTCAGTTAGAAACACAGAAAAATAAATAATTCAATATTCCTAGACTGAAAACAGCTCGGGCACCTTAATCATGGCATTTCCATACACTAGTTATTAGTAGGTTCCAAGATACAAAGACAGAAAAGTTGCTTTTTAATGGAAACACTGGGTGTTAAATACATTTGCTAATAATGAGGTATTTCATTTTCATAAGGTCCATTGGGAGAGATTATGATAGAATTTCTTACCTTCTTAATCTATTGTGGCAGTCACTGAAAGTCATTGTCCTGGTTTGAGTGAAAACAGAACTAATTCCGTTCAGTGATGTTACTTTTCAGTTCAGTTCTTCTAACTAACAACTTTCTGAAGTTAGCAGCCTGTTTTCACAGACAGTGTCTGCTGCGAGCAGTGATAACACCCCGTGTTTAGAGTTACTGCCAAGGGTTGGTGTGCAGAGCAAGGCCACTGCTGGATCTTGTGTGCCACACTGGGGGGTGCAGGAAAGGGAAAGGCTGCACCTGCAGGGAGGAGTGGACAGGGCAGGGGACCCCAAGCTGACCAGCGAGGGATTCCAGCCCATGCACGTCATATTGGGTGTAAAGCAGAGGGATCCGAAGGGTCTACAGGGCTTCTTTTTTCCCGGGTTCTTCTCCCCTCTTGGACTGCTTCCTGGAGGATCCAAGGAGGACTCTGTCCATTCTGCCTTCGATCCCGTGTTCCTGAATCCGGTACCAGGATCCAGCTCCTGAACACAGCTTCTGTCTGCTGCAGGGCCCAGGCTGGGACCCCTGGTGCCTGCACAACATCAGTGGTGCTGGTGATGTAATTATCAGCAAGGGGTTGGGTTCTATACTGGTTTTGTATATATTTGTACATATTCTATTTTATTATTATTATTATCATTCAAGCTGTTCTAGTTTCCTTTT
>JANIJG010012959.1:2583-14762 GCA_024611175.1 Megaceryle torquata | reverse complement strand
GGTTTCCCAGGCAGTGTCTGCTGCTGGCACTGATAACACCCCATGGGCAGAGTTGGTACCAAGGGTTGGTGTGCAGACCAAGGCTGGATCTCGTGTGCCATGTTGCGGGGTGCAGAAAGTGAAAGGCCATACCTGCAGGAAAAAGCAGACAGGACAGGTGACCCCAAACTGACCAACCAGGGATTCTATCCCATATATGCCATATTTGGTATAAAGCTGAGGGATCAGGAAGGTCAGGCCCTTTTTCTGCTCAGCTTGGTTCAGGTCCTCTTCCAGCTTCTTGCTTTCTTCCTCAATGGCCAGCATCTGAGGAGGACTCTATCCATTCTGCCTTCAAACCTGATCGGTGTTTAACTGAATCCAGTACCAGAGTCCAGCTCCTGAACAAGCTCCTGTCTGCTGCAGGGCCCAGTCTGGGACTGCCCCAGTGCCTGCTCCACAGCATTGGTGGTGGTGGTGACATAATTGTCATCAGAGGGAGCTGGGTTCAGTACTGGTTTTGTATTTATTTGTATATATTCCATTTTTTAAATGATAACTTTAGTTTTCATTCAAGCTGTTCTAGTTTCCTTTTCTAATTGCTCAGTCTCTCTCCCTTATTCCCTTTCTCTTCCCCTTTGAGGAGGGAGGTTAACAGAGAGTGTCTGTTATAGGTCTAGTGGGCTGCCCTGACCCTAAACCATGACAGAAAAAAAGCCTCATTATAAGAAAAGGTTTTAAGTTCAATAAAGTTGTGTTTCTGAAATTATGTAATGCAGAACTAATGCTAAAATACCCTTTTCATTATGGTTTTATTTATGTAATGCAGCCAGAAGGCTACTAACTAGAAAGGTTAATAAAAAGATAATTGGTAATATAGCAACCTTATTAATTAGGCATAAATAACAAGTCATTTTTTCTGAATAGATAACAGATGTTTATGGCCATTTAATAAAAGGCAATCTAGCTCAGAAAAGATCAAAAGCAAGTAATTTTACGTTTTTGCAAAATACTACCTAAGCCTCACTGGAAACACGTGACTTTCAAACCTGGATAGCATCATTACAGGAAGGGAAGTTGAAATATTTTTTGTGTTAAGACTAAAATCTGAACATAGTATAGCAGCAAATTGGAACAGATTGATAGCCAAATTTTTAAAGTTATTTTAATTTCTATACTATTCCTTTTTTAAATCAACCATGCAAACGGGTCCTATCATTTTCTTTTTCAAGGAAACAAAGCTGTACTACTTACAAGGACAGAAACTGTAGGGGAATAACTTACAGGCTAGACTTATTTCGGAAACAAATGCTGAAGGCTGTTGATGTTGATGTATGGAATAGAGTGCTGGATAGGAAGAACAGGGTAGGTTCTGGCAAGGAAGAGGCCATAGTTCATCACACAGCTTTTTGTAAATGACTCTTTCATCCTTAAGAGTATTACTGTCATGAAAGCTCTCCCATGCTTCCCTTCTCCTCTTCCCCTACACCCAGGTCAGTGTCTACCTTCTATACAGTCTGTAAAGATTTGGAAAATGCATGTTATCCAAAGGGTATGTCAGCATATGGATCTATGACATACATACCCATAGATTACATGAGGTTTGTTAGAAACCACATGAAATCCTGTATAAAATATGGAGACTTAAAGAACCATGTGATAAGTGGATGTTTCAAATATGCATCAAGTAAGAAAAGAGAATTTCTTTAATTCATTGTACATTGGGATCAGTGAGAAAATCTGAAAAGTAGTTCACTGTTAATTGTCATGTTTGAGAAAGAGAAGCCTTCCCAGGCTTTAATCTGGCAAGAGGAAGCACTGCCCATTTAGACTGACTCTTCAAAGGAGATACAATAACACCAGAAATTCATGACAACATTCAAGAAGTAAAATTTATTTATTCCAATATCTTCAAATGGAAACCTTATCAGAAAAAGAAAAAGAATATAGAAATGTCTTTGTAGATCTTTCACTTAATTTGAGCAACTTACTTTTAGAAATTCAGCTGGAAAATTTTAAATATTTTCTAAAATATGTATTTAGTATGTATTTTCATATTTTAAATATACTGGTTTAGAAAAAGGGAGGGGAAGGAACACTAAACAAATTAAGGTTTAAGATAAATGTTGAATAAAAAGTCCAAGATGGAGACATGGAGAAAGAAATGGAAAAGAAAATATCTATGTTCCTTAGGGAAAAACCTACTGATGCCCACTTCTATTCATAAAGCCCTCCTGCACATTTTTTTACTGATTAATTTATATTAGCAGAATGATAGACACTTCTCCCCCACATACACTTTTGTCAGTGACAATTATTGTCTATGAATATCAAATCATATACAGCAGGATGTGATTATGAGTTGCCAGGTTTGATTTGTGGAACACATCACATTTGCATACTCTAAATAATACCTTGAAATGTAAATTAATAAAAAAAAAAAAAAAAAAGAGAGAGAAGAGAAAAAAAAGAAAAAGAAGTCTTGTTCAGGTATTCATAAGAGTATAGAATCATAGAATGGTAGGGGTTGGAAGGGACCTCTCGAGATCATCAAGTCCAAACCCCTTGCCAGCACAGGAACACCCAGGGCAGGCCACACAGGAACAGATCCAGGCAGGTCTGGAAAGTCTCTAGGGAAGGAGACTCCACAACCTCTCTGGGCAGCCTGTTCCAGGCTCTGTCATGCTCACAGTGAAGTTTTGCCTCATACTGAGGTGGAACTTCCAGTGTTTCACCTTGCTACCATTACCACTTGTCTTATCACAGGGCACAACTGAAAAGAGATTGGCCCCTTCTACTTGACACCCACCCTTCAGATATTTCTGAATGTTATAAAGATCCCCTCTCAGTCCTCTATTTTCCAAGCTAAACAGCCCCAGGACAAAAAATCCAAAAGCTTGTGTCGAAGGCTGATTCTCAATAGATCGCAGCGAGGGAGCTGCTCTTCTACATCCAAAACCCTGATTCAGAATCAGGTAGCCTATGAATGATTTAGTGCTGGGTGTCCCACGACCATGCAGTACATGACAGGGGAGAGTCAGTGCTGCATCCATCTGCCCCTCTGGTCCTGACCATGAGCAGTGTTCCACACCAGCCAACCCATGGGAATGGGCCAGACCGGCCAGCTATCACAGGGCCACTGAGGTGCCAGTGGCACTGCGGTATCACTATGTCTGTGTGGGATTTTGACTTCAAGGCATTCAGTCATAAGCCTGCAGATGGTATCCTCACACCAGTGGCTGGCTCCTCAGCCAAGCGCATGAATCAGGGGGCTGACCTGTGCTGCTTCTCGTGCTGAGCAGGATTACTATTGCAACAACACATCATCAGTAGGGTAAAAGTAACCTGTCTCATGACAGTCTAATCCCCACTCATGTTTCCTATTAGTGGGTGAACAATCCAACACTTGGTGAATTCTGCTTCACAATGAGAGAAAGAGCTGACATCAAAGGATCAAAAAGAGATGTCACTATGAACACTTGGACACCACAAGCCAGTTATCCCTGTGGTAACTTTTCTGACACCTCCTGCTTCAAAACCCAAAAAGCCAGAAGGATTGTGAGGCCCTGTTTTCACAGTCTGTATTCATACCGAAAATCAACATCAAGTGAATTTCCATCCTCCCTGAGCTCGCCTTAGGGCACCTGCATTACGCTTTGACAGCTGTACTGCCCCAGTCAAACTCCCCACCTGCTGCTGTCCCCAGAGCGGGTCTTGCTCAGTGAGCATTGGGTGCTTGGTGCCAGAAGTGAGAGCCACCCCTGGGGCTCATCCCCCAGGCATCACCAGGTAAGTGAAGAAATGATCAGAAAAAGTATCCTTGTCAACAATTGCTTACAGTGGTGGTAAGTGCAAATGGGTTGCAAGTTGATAATAAGAAGGGTAGGATGGGGGTAGGAAGGGTGTAGAAAGAGAGGATACAGGTGTATGATCCAAATTTAATTGCTGTGTTTTAAAAATTAATCCTGGTGCATGGATAAGATTCTAAACCTAACTGAGGGAAGACATACTAGGTCTTACTGAATATCAGAAGTTATTTCAGTTACAGTACTTGTACTCCCTCTTTTCAGGGATATTTCGCTTCTTTGTGGAGGACTGCCTTCTTTTTTTTTTTTTTTTTTTTTTTTTTTTTTTTTTGTTTTTTTTTCTTTTTTTTTTCTTTTCTTTTTTTTTTTTCTTTTTTTTTTTTTTGTTGTGCTTATTTTCTTCTTTTTTTTTCAGTTAAATATCTGCAATGATTAGGTGGCTGTCAATGTGTGTGGGAGTGCCTTTGGTTACATCAGGAATTCTTCTTGCTTCATGAGTGAGAGGAGTGAAAGAAAAACTCCCACTGACACACATTTTTCAGCCTATTTAAATAGACTTAGCAATACCAAAGAGAAGATAATGATCTGGACACCTACAGAATAAAGGCGTACTCATGCCTTTCACATCTACCCACATCTACATCTACATAAAGAAAGGACAAGTCATCCACCTCTGCTGCCACAACACCCTCGTTTCCTAAAGTTCACAGAGCCCATTTTCTCCATCTGAAGGCGAAAGAAGAACCTCATTGGCAAAGGCAGACACATGTTATGATCACCTACTAGTTTCATAGTAATTTGGCAGAAGAAAAATATATTTGAGAATCATAAAATCATTTTGGTTTGAAGAGACCTTTAAAATCACCAAGCCCAACCACTAACCAGCACTTCCAGGTTACCACTAAATCATGCCTTTAAGGCCACATCTACATGTCTTTACTTCCAGGGATGGTGACTCCACCACCTTCCTGAGCAGCCTGTTCCAGTTCACAACCATTCAAATGAAGAAACTTCTCCAACCTAAACTCCCCCTGGTGTAACTTGAGACTCTTTCCTCTTGTCCTACCACTTGTTACTTGGGAGAATAGACTGACCCCCATCTTGCTACAACCTCCTTTAAGGTAGTTGTAGAGAGCAATAAGGTCTCCCCTGAACGTCCTTTTCTCCAGATTAAACAACCCCGATTCTCCACAGCCGCTCCTCATAAGACTTGTTCTCTAGATCCCTCACCAGCTTTGTCACCTGTCTTTGAACACGCTCCAGACCTCAATGTCTTTCTTGTAGTCAGGGGCCCAAAAACTGAATGCAGTATTTGAGGTGTGGCCTCACTAGTACCTACTGCAGTGGGTCAATCACTTCCCTGTTCCTGCTGTCCACGCTATTTTTGATACAAATCAGCATGATGTTGGCTTCCTTGGCCACCTGGGCACACTGCTGGCTCATATTCAGATGGCTGCCAACCAACACCTACAGGTCCATTTTTGCTGGGCAGTTTCCCAGACACTCTTCCACAAGCCTGTAGCATTGCAGGGGGTTGTTGTGACCCAAGTGCAGGACCCAATACTTGGTTGTTGTTGAACCTCACGCCATTGGCCTTGGCCTGTTGATCCAGCCTGTCCAGATCCCTCTGTAGAGTCTCCCTACTTCCAAACAGATAACACTCCTGCCCAACTTGGTGTCATCTGTAAATTTGATGAGGGTGCCGTTTTCCCCTTTGTCTAGATCATTGATAAAAATACTAATTAGGACAGGACACAGTACTGAGCCCTGGGGAACACCACTTGTGACTGGCCACGAGCTGGATTTTACTCCACTCACCACCACTCTTTGCTCCCAGCTAATCCAGCCAGACTGACAGGCCTGTAGTTCCTCAAAGCCGATCCTTGCTCTTAGAAGGCTATATGAACAAAGACCATCTTGACTGCAAAGCAATTCTTATGTCAGGAACTGTCAACTCTGGCAAAGATGAACACCTCTTGTGAGCCTCTGTAAATGGTTTTGTTTGATGTCTGTGGCCTGAATCCTTGGTCAGTTTTAAAGGAAAGGAGGAAATTTTGCCTTTCAGGAAAACAAGGAGATAACATGTGAAAGTCCTACTCCCTGTTCTCATTAAGTTTTCCTTAAAAGAAATACTTGGAACCTTGAAAAGAATTTTAACATCAACTGTTAGCATCATGTTCAGTGGCTAATAACATATTGTCGTGGATTCTCTGTGACACGGTGGGTATATCTTCCACATCTATGGGTCCAAAACTTCCATTTGGTTTAGCTATGCCAAATGAGCCATATTAGGAAGAGAGTAAATCGTTCAATATTATTGTTATGATGTCATTAGGATATGAAAGAATGGTGGAAACATGTCAATGAAGGTCCTTAGAGACTGCATTCAGCTGCCATTATAATATATCAAAATGATGGATCTTGTGAGATCCTGTTAGTAACTCTTCTGGGAATGGAACAAACTTTTTCTATTGCTTCTTTCTTATTCTATGTGCCACAAAGCAGTTTACAGCTAAGCCATTATAGCTGTGTAATGCTGTCAGTTGTATTTTTTATTTTGCTTTGAAAGCAGCAATGCAAGTGCCAGAGACAGAAAGGGAATCTTGATGTGATATGTTGTGTAAAGCATGGCATATCAAAGGGAACAGAAATACGTGCCAAGCAACATGTGAATAAGTACATTGTCCAACACTTTGACAACTGTGTATTACAATGACAAACATCTAATTTTAATTCTACCAATGAATTATATCAGCTAGGACTGATAATACACTAACTGTAATCATTTCACTTAGCTCAGCTATGGAATGCCTTGCCAAAGAGTTTGTGACACTAAAGGTTTCCATGCTTTCAAGTGGATACAGGTCAAGTTCATTCAGAGATCTTTGGAAGATTCTTAGACACATAGGAACAACAGCCCATTCAGGGACTTTCTGAGCCTCTTAAAACAAGAATCTCTGTGAGAGTACTCAGAATAACTGCAGTTTATAAAACTTTTATTCCATCCCTCCCTGAAGCATCTGCTTCTCTTATTGTTGAAGACTGTTGGACCAGATGGACCTTTGGTTTGCCCGAGTACAAATATGCCTTTTGTGCCTTATCTAATGTGAAATACCATAATATTACCATAGGAATACTAGTGTTAAGAAACTAGCTTGATACTACGAAGAGTAAGGATTTCTCCTGTATTGCTAATAACATGCTGCCTGGGATCAATCAGATGGATAGGGCCTACTAACACTCTTAGATTCTGTACAAAGAGAAATAAAGTCAAGCCCCTTCCAAACAGCTTACATGGGGAAACCAGACAGCTAGATACAAAGAATGGAGGCATGTACAAAAATAAAGTCAACAGCAGAAAGCCCAATACACAGTGTTTTCAGTGCTTAATTATTTTAAGACTCTTTTTCAGCCATGAAAGAAACAAGAAGTATTTGGGATCTCCTTAGCTGTCAGATGCTTATGGGAAGGATATCCCCACATGAGGTTGCTTCCTTCCGGAAGCACGGAAGTTCCTTCATAATTCAGTAACTGAGAGATGAAATCTGACATAAATTGATTAGTCAAATGTGAAAGCCAACATTTCAGTAATTAATAAGATCTAGTGTGCAGAGATCTGATCAGCCACACATATCCCTGACAATGAAAACCAGCTTTTGTTCTTACTATAAAAAAGAAGGGCAGCCTATCAGAGAGGTGCAATTAATGTGGTATTGTATTGCATAATGGAATATATTTGTGTCAAAACAAGGCAATTCAAATTCTGGTTATCTCTAACCATACTGAATTGTATGTGTGCTTTAAAACTCAGTCTTTTAAGATAACACTTATTACAAAAATGTAATACTGTACAAACTGAAATGCATTTGTTTTGAAAACTGCCTAAAGCAAACATTTCAGTAATTATTTTCTAAATGTTTACAGTATACAAACATAATTCTTCTGCAGAATATAAAAATGCAAACATTTTTACTTTTTCAAAGGTTTTCTTTCTGCCACATGATATCCATTGTTCAGTTTTCCTAGAAAAGAAGAAATTTAATCCATGAACACATTCAAGAATATTTTCTTGTCCTCTTTATTAAATTAATGAGAAGTCCAATTTCAGTAAGTCCACAAAACATACAATAGCTCAGAGACTCAGCTGCACTCCCTATCTCTGTAGGCATATAAACTACTGATACAATATTGTCTACGTTTAGCCCCTATTTGGGTTTAAACTGCAGCAGTTTTCTATCACCAGATGACCCCTCCCCAGCCAAGAATGGGGATCGGGAAAAGATGAAGAGATTCAATGGGTTGTAATGAAAATGAATGATTTAATGAAACAGCAAAACCAGTGTTGTTTAATATCTTCATTAATGATATTGACAGTGGCATTGAGTGCATCCTCAGCAAGTTTGCAGATGATACCAAGCTGGGGGGTGCAGTTGATATGCCAGAGGGATGGGATGCCATTCAGAGGGACCAGGATAGGCTGGAGAGGTGGGCCCAGATGAACTTCATGAAGTTCAACAAAGCCAAGTGCAGGGTCCTGCACCTGGGCCAGCGTAACCAGCATCATCAGTATAGGCTGGGAGAGGATATACTGGAAAGCAGTCCTGTGGAAAGGGTCTTGGTGGTGTTGGTGGATGAAAAACTGGATATGAGCCACCAATGTGCAATTGCAGCCCAGAAGGCCAATCTCATCCTGGGCTGCATCAAAAGAATTGTGGCCAGCAGATCAAGAGAGGTGATTCTGCCCCTCTACTCTGACCCGGTGAGACCTCAACTGGAGTTACGCATCCAGTTCTGGAGCCCTCAGCACAAGCAAGTTGTAGACATGTTGGAGCGTGTCCAGAGGAGGGCCACCTAAATGATCAGGGGAATGGAGCATCTCTCATATGAAAGACAGGCTGAGGGAGTTGGGGTTGTTCAGCCTGGAGAAGAGAAGGCTCCAGGGGGACCTTATAGTGACCTGAAAGGGGCCTACATGAAGGTGGGGGAAGGTCTATTCAAAAAGGTTTGTAAAGACAGGACAAGGAGCAAGGGTTTCAAGCTAGGAAAGGAGAGGTTTAGACTGGATATTAGAAAAAAGTTCTTTATTCTGAGGGTGAAAGATCACTGTAATGGGCTGCCCAGAGAGGTGGTGGAGGCCCCATCCCTGGAGTCATTCAAGGTCAGGCTTGATGTGGCTCTGAGCAACCTGCCCTAGGTAGAGATGTCCCTACTTGTGTGGGGAGTTGGATCAGATGACCTCTAGAGGTGCCTTCCAGCCTAAAACATTCTATGATTCTATGATGGCAATTACATCATCATGACTACTGTTGCTGTGGAGCAGGCAATGGGGAAGTCCCAGAATGGATTCAGCAACAGAATAGAACTGGATTCAGGAGCTGGATTCTGGAAATGGATTCAGGAAGAAGGCAGAATGGACAGAGTCCTCCTCAGATGCCAGTCATTGAAGAAAAGGCTTGATCCTTGTGATCCCTCAGCTTTATACTGAATATGATGTATATGGGATGGAACACCTTGTTGGTCAGTTTAGGGTCACCTGTCCTGTCCTCTCCTCCCCACATATTCAACCTCTTACATACTGCACCACCAGCATGGTACACAAGATTTAGCAGTGACCTTGGTCTGCACAGGAGCAAGTATAAGCAAAAACCTTTCTGCACTCCAATCCTTGGTAGTAACTATAAACATTAAGTGTTATCACACTTAAGCAGACACTGCAGTAACCTGCCATTAACTTCAGAAAGTGCAGTTAGTTAGAAGAAACTTAGCTGAAAAGTAATTGAACATAATTAGTTCTGTTCTAACTCAAACTAGGACAGAGACACCTGTGAGCCAACTTGGGTCAGCTGCCCTGGCTGACTCCAAACTGCTGATGGACCATGGCAGGGCTATGATTCTGTACCAGTGAAACCAGGACAAATATTCATGAAAATTTAACTTACAAATGTTACTATAATAATAATCTTCTCTTTTTAAATAACTATTTACTTGCTTTTCTTATTTATTAAATAATATTTTACCTGCTTATTACATTCTGCTGTGTTCCTACTCTCCACCTCCACAATTCCTTAATGTCATTTTTCAACTCATCTTTTTCCTTTAGTGTCAGACTCTTTTTCATTGTATCCCCCAAATTTTTTTTCAGCATAAGAGAATGAAAATGAGAAACAAAGTTCTGATTTCTATTTTCTGTGCTTCGTTATTAGTTTTATAATAGAGTTTGTGACTTTCCATTGTTTGTTTTGCTGCAAGATGTTTTGATGGATTTCACAACAAATGGCCTTTTCACTCATTTCTTCCTCGTACATACTGGGTTTTACATAACAAGCTCTCAGGCCTGACCATTTTACCACTGTTAATGAATTGTTATGTAAAGTTCTTGCAGAATTCACTTATGAAATTATGGTCTCCATAGATTACATTACTGCTTATCAACAGTTCTGATCTTGCAATACAAGAGATGCAACCATCTAACTGTCCATCAAATGTGAAAGATAAGGTGTTCTAACAGGAAGGGGGACTGTACCTTCTGACAATCGCTCTTACCTCAGTCTATGAGTATCCCCTTTGAAAGCATTTAATGGGACTCTATCTAGTTTTAATAATGTAAAAGTTAGATGTCTACTATACATTTAGGCTCCTTCTACATAATAAGCAGATGAAGATAACTGTTTCCAAAGGCAGATTTATCCTCACTATCTCTAAAGGTGTCTAACTCTTTATTGGAATATAAAAAGAGCTTAGACAACTGATTTAGACTAGGTACCTAATTTTAGATGGCTACAAGTTAAATAAGAAAAATTCCACCCATAGATTACTTTATTAAACTGTGTTCTATACTTATTTACATTGAATAAAATTAAGGATATTTCATTTAGTTAGTTGTTCAATAGGCTCTAGTCATTTTGAATTTTTGCAGCTATGTTATTACACCATTAGTCACTCACAATATAGTACTTTTTCTTTCTCACCTTCCAAAAGTAACGGAGCAGTAAAACTAATTAAGGGAATTTTGCAGTCAGAAAGTACTAGCAAGGAGAATACAACAATATATCTTCTAAACTAATGTTGTTGAGTTTAGCAAACATTGCATTATAAATGGTTCTTTTAAAACACGTTTTCCTGTGTTTCTGAGGATATTTACAGAAATTAAAATTAAATAAAGTAAGTCTGTGTGTTCTCTTGGCTTTGCTTTGCATGTTAAAAAAATTATTAAGGCTATTTTAAATGTTTTACTTCATGCTGTTTGATTTAAAAAAAAAGATTAAGTTCATTGGCTGAAATATTATACACTGTAACTAAAGAAATTTATGTAACCACCTGTGTGCCCTACTTTGTGTTTCAGCCTTTAAGAAATGGACAGTATAATCCACTGTCTTTCTGCTCTCCAAATTTTTTCCATATGAATTTTATTAAGGAGCCTCTAAGCAATTCTTTACAAAACAGGCAAAATCATAGAACCATAGAATCATAAAATCATTCTGTCTGGAAGAGACCTTCAAGATCATCAAGTCCAACCTTATTCCCAGCCCTATCAAAACCCCTAAACCATGTCCCTAAGCACAACATCTACATGGCTGTTAAACACCCCCAAAGATGGTGTCTCCACCACCTCCCTGGGCAGGCTCTTCCAGTGCCTGACAACCCTTTCAGTAAAGAAATTCTTCCTAATATTCAGCCTGAACCTCCCCTGGTTCAGCTTAAGGCCATTTCCTCTTGTTCTATTGCTTGTCACTAGGGAGAACAGACCAACTCCCTCCTTGCTACAACTACCCTTCAGGTAGCTGTACAGAGCAATAAGGTCTCCCCCAGCCTTCTTTTCTCAAGGCTAAACAGACCCTGATCCTTCATCCTTTCCTCCTAAGACATACTCCAAACACTTTACTACCTTAGCAGCCCACCTCTGTACCCTCTCCAGTCCTCAACATCCTTCTTGTAGAGAGGGGCCCAAAACTGGACACAGTATTCAAGGTGCAGCCTCACCAAAGCCGAGTACAGAAGAATGATAGCTCCCTGCTCCTGCTGACTACACTATTCCTGATCCAGGCCAGGATGCCATTGGCCTTCTTGGCCACCTGGGCACACTGCTGGCTCATGTTCAGCCTGCTGTCAGCCAGCACCCCCAGGTCCTTCTCTGCCTGGCAGCTCTCCAGCCACTCCTCCCCAAGCCAGTAGCACTGCTGGGGTTGTGGCTGAAGTGCAGGACCCAGCATTTGGCCTTCTTGAAACTCATGGAATTGGCTTTGGCCCAGCAATCCAGCCTATCTAGATCTGTCTGCAGAGCTTCCCTACCCTCAAGCAGATCCACACTTCCACCCATCTTGGTGTCATCTGCAAACTTACTAAGGGTGCACTCTATTCCCTTATCCAAATCATTGATGAAGATGTTAAACAGGA
>JANIJG010012958.1:0-37530 GCA_024611175.1 Megaceryle torquata | reverse complement strand
ATCCATTCCCCCTTGTCCTATCCCAGGGCATGAGTGAGAAGAGGCTGTCCCTTTCCTCCTGACACTCAGCCCTCATATATCTATAAACATTTACCAAATCCCCTCTCAGTCTTCTCCAAAAAGCCCCAGGTGTCTCAGCCTTTCCTCATAAGGCATGTGTTCCAGTCCCTTCATCATCCTTGTAGAACCTCTGCTGGACTCTCTTGAGTAGATCCCTGTCTCTCTTGAACTGGGGAGCCCATAACTGGACGCAATACTCCAGGTAAGGTCTCCCTAGGGCAAAGTAGAGGGGGAGCAGAACCTCCCTCTATCTGCTGGAGACGCTCTTCTTAATGCACCCCAGGATACCACTGGCATTCCTAGCCACAAGGGCACATTGCTGTTCCAGGGAGAACTTGTTGTCTACCAGGACTCCTAAGTCCTTCTCTACAGGGCTGCTCTCCAGCAGATCACCTCCAAGTCTGTCCTGGTGTACTTTATTATCCTTCCCCAGATGCAGGACTCTGCACTTATCCTTGTTAAACCTCATTAGGTTCAACTCTGCCCAGCTCTCCAGTCTGTCCAAGTCTCGCTGGATGGCCGCACAGCCTTCAGGTGTATCTGCCAATGCTCTCAGTTTTGTGTCATCAGCAAACTTGTTGAGAAGACACTCTGTCCCATCATCAATGCTATTGACAAAGATGTTAAACAGGACTGGACCCAGCACTGACCCCTGGGGGACTCCACTAGTTACAGCTCTCCAGCTGGACTTCGTGTGTCAGAGTGGAGCTCTGATAAGCTGTTTCTAACTGCTAGCCGTGACCACAGAGAAACAACAGTACACTTCTGGATCAGGGATTGACCCCCATTCTCCTTGCAGGATAGCTTGGACAAATGGTCCTCAGATATATGCATGGTAGCCATTATTCTCAGAGGACAAAGACAATCCTGTTATCTACAAGAGCGTATTGATGAAAGCCATGGTCACTTGCTGCCTCAATTTCAGGGAGGAGGAGAAATGATGTGAAACTTTCTCTGGGCATTGGGCAACACATTGAGACAGTTGCCACTGAATATTTTAACTTGGTGTTAAAGCTATCAAGAGCCTTATTTGGCTCCCGTAGCTCTTGTCTTCACATCTGAGCACCAGCTTGGGAAGTTAATGTTAACATGGTATTCATTCTCTGCATCTGGACTTTACAGACCTTTGTGACCAGCAGACACCATTTCACAGCTTCACAAGGAACGCTTTCTCAACTCACATGAAAAGTTACCAAGGAGGCTAGGAGCAGATCTTGAATCCTGAAGTCAAGTTCATTGTTAGCTAACAATTAGCACCTTCCTTAAAAAAATTAATGCCTAGGGGTTTATAAATAAAGCATTGATACCATAGTAGTAATAATGTGTTCGTGCAGGGTGATAACTTCTCTTTTTGAAGGGATGGAAGGGAAGAATTGCAGATGTGGGAGAGTTATCTTCCCGTTATCATGGATTTCTTTAATAGAAAAGAAAGAAGAAAATCTCTTTCATTCAAGAATTCATGGTATGGTCCACCTCAGTGTCAGCAGATATATCATCCTCAACAGCTATGAAATGTCATTTGGATTTATCCACTGATCTCAGTGTCAGCAGGAGGTGAGGACTGCGGACATTTCAGCAGGCCAGCTGCTCTTGAAGTCCTGCTAAAGAAACATTTCTATTTGTCTTTCCCAAGGCCACCTACACTGTTTGCAAAGCAAGCAGATCTCCTATCAGAAACCACCACGAGGAAGTGAATCGTGAGCCAACCCTGTTGTAAGGCAAAGTTAGCAGTGTGGTTTTAAGCCATAGAGACCAAGAAATTTTGTATTGGATATTACTTAGGATAGCTTTTGCTTGCTTCTTCTGATAACCTCACTGAGAAAGTAATACCCTTCTTTTGCAAGCATGTATTTTGTAAGTGAAATTAAACTGCATGTACCATGTTGGTGCAACTTAACTGCAATTACACGTTGCAGAAGGAAATTGCCAATAGAAATCTCTGAAGGAAACTTTGCACATGCCTGAATCCTCTTGGTTTACATTCCCACAGAAAGAACTGTGCTTAACCATTAAAAAAATTACTCCAAATATTAACTGGTTTGGATTGTAGCCTTTTTAAGGACTAGAAGGAATGTCACCTTTGGCATGGATGGGCCAAGGCCTTCGCTAGTGTGCATTAGTGTAGTTTCCTGAGCTTTCAGTGAGTGGCCTGTGGTCTTCTGATGGAGATGATACCTCCTAAGAAGCACAGAGGTTTGGTCTGGTCCTCTTAACATGATCATGTTCGGTAAAGCAACAGTAAAGGAACACTTTAAAAACTTGTTAGCTATATCTAGAGGCATTTTATGTGGCATGGTGCCTCCCACAAGAAAAATGTGTTTTCTAGGTGATCAGTGTTGATGCAGAAGGAAATTCCTCATTTTGTGGATCAGTTTTCCTTTTCTGTATCTCTCTTGCAGAGTCTGCTGTGTCCTTGGAGTCTGCCCAGGCCCCATCAGGACCATGCTCCTGTAGTGCATAGATTAAATTTAAAAGATACTCTAGTCCCATGTGAGGTCATAGACTGTCTGACAGCCTGTTATGAGGGGATGGAAGATGTAGGTTCAGCTTTGGAGGAGGGCCTGGGCTGCAGAAAAACCTTCATTAAGGCACTAACCTTAATGCTAGTTTACACTTAATAAGTCAAATAATTGTGACCAAGCTAGCCCAGCCCTGGCTGCTATCCTTCTCTGCCCCACAAAAGATGCTGTGTGGGTATTACTTTCCTGACATCAGTGGGGAAATAATGTCATTGTTTGCTATCCCTAAATATTACAATCTTTTAGGAATATACTGTTATTTAGACTTTCTTTATTACTAAGCTGGCTAGGCTTTTGGAAGGTCTTCCACCAAGCACATACTGCATAGCATGGAGACCACGTGTAGCACTACAAATAGCTGAGCATACCTCTGTTAAAGGGAGGTGAATGTCTCTTTCTGAACTGCTTCTTGGCTTACAGCAAACTGAGACCGACTCACTCACACTTCATGAGGGTGAAGATTTTACTTAGATTGTGATTAATCCCTCTAGACAGCAGGACCACCCCTAAGACATGAGGATTCTCCTGCAGCAGAGGTATGCAATCTGCCTTACTATCTTTAAAGGTGCCTTGTTCTGGCTCCCTTCAGGACGAATTCCAAGCTGCTGTTTGGTTTTCAAATGTAACTACACACCAAAGGTGAGAGACTCCATTAGCCCTGGAGACAGGAGGGAGAAGGCAACGCCCTGGTATGGGACAGGGAAAGTGTCCCTGTCTTTTTTTATCCTGTAAACTCTGTCAGCCCTCCTGTCTCTGATGCGTGTGTGCTTTTATTTCTACGTGAACACAAATTGCTCTTATTAGGAGGGAGGATTCTTGTATTTTTATATGCTAAGCCATTTGATTAATTGTTTTAATAAAATGACAGACAGATGAACTCTGAAATTCACTGCCATCTGCTCCAGTACAATCCAGTATCACTAATACAAAGGTACCTGCCTTCAGATAAAACCTAGTGCTTCGAGTAAACACTCCACTGACTAAGTACGTGTGCCATGTGGGTGTGTTGATCCTTGTGAACATCTGTAACTGTTCCTTTTTTAAAGCTATGGGTTTGGTCCACATGACTCTGTATCAGCCTTTTTATTATCTACCGAGAACAGTGCACATATACAAAAGACCATATTGCTGTGTCTGGGGTGTGTGTGACCCTGGGGTAGATATTGCAGATGTTTATTGTGTAGTGTATCCTTCAGCTTACAAACTCTCCCTGCCTGCCCAGGGAGAAAATTGTCCTGTGGTGCAGGCAGAGATAGTTTGTTGTATTACCAGGGTGACACAATAGGATGCTCTCTTTCCCTTCGCTTATGGAAATGTATATTTCTTTCTTTATGTAGCTTCTCAATCTGAAATAAATAAATAAATACCCTGAATAGAATTCACGTTTCCATCTTTGTTTAGAGAAGACCTAGCCTCTTAACTGGATCAACCTTGCATAGGCAACTGGGTGGTCTTGCTGGACCAGGATCTCAGGCAAACTCTGTGACTCCTTTGGAGATTCCCCTACATGAGGATTGTGTAATTTGATATTCAGATCCACTTAACCAGAGAGTGCCCTTTGCCAACATGCTGGTGTCACTGATCATCAGCATATCACTCCATTTCCCTAGTGCTCAGGGCAAGCCTATGCAGGGTAGCATTTCTCCAAGCCCTCTACACAGGTACTCTGTCCTAAAGGGCCTTTGGGACACCCCAGATTAGTAGGTATATTGATATAGGTTATTGATGTGTGCCAGATGGAGTAGAAGGGCTGACAGACAGACCCACTGCCTATTCTGCCAAGCAAATGGAACTTTGTTCCCTGGAGGAAGATTGAAGAGTGGGAGAAATCATGTATCAAATCCTTTGCAGTAGGCAACCAGACTGATGAGTTAAGAGTAATTTTGCATTTGACACACGTGGTCAGTCTGAGCAGTGTTCTCATTCCAGAATTGAGGGCCTGGGTTTGCTATCAAAGTGGGTTTGATACAGCTTTTCAATTAAAAGCTTATATATATATGTCTCCACAGGGTTGATTTTATCCTGAGATGCACAACACAATACCAGAAATTTTTTTAAAAATCTACTATGTAAGTGTATTTTCTTAGTGTCAAGCATTAAATTCTGGTCTTAGAACTAATAAACAAGCGTGCAAAATTTACAAGAATTTCAAGCAGCAAAGGAAAGAAATACAATTTGAAGGACCTGTGCACATATGACTTACAAATTGCAACTGATATTATGAATTTTATGAAACCATCGATGTTGTGGTTTCCAAAAAACCTATCTGGTTGTGTCTTTGTCTTCTTGCTTCCTAGCTGAAACCCTGAGGTGATACATAGAGGAATGCTAGACCAGCAGAGATGGCCTTTTGAACCTTAGCCTCTAGCCATTCCAGTGTCAGCTTTGGATATAGAGGGGGCTGCTGCCTAAAACAAGAAGATTTTCTGAAATCTTCTGCAGTGAGTGGTGGTTGTCAGAGCAGTAGCCATTTGAAACACACAAAGCTTTATGAGACCTGTGGAAAAACACGGAATGATTGCTTGTCTTTAATGAGAACTGAGTCAAGCCTTAGTCTGAGTCCCAGCTGACTCAAGCCAGACATTTTTAGAGCTTGCTGGGCATTATTACAGACAAATAGATAAAGTTTCTTACAATATTTCAACAAAGAGATAAAAGTTTGAAGAAGTTCTAATTAAAGTTCAATTACTTTATTTTGGTTTTCTACTACCACCTATAAATCTGGCCACATTCTGTCCAATTTCTTAATAATTTCATCTATTTTTTGAAAGAAAGAGAGTTTTAGGGAAAATGCTTCTCACTTCTTCCTTCTAAAAAACTAGGCACACGACACACACATTTGTCTAGTTCACATGAAGAAAAGCATTTACAAATAAATTTATAACAAAAGCCCCTGTTATTGTTGTAACTTAATATTTGAAGAGGAAAGCCAGTTATGGCCAAGCAGCAGATTACTCTTTTTTTTTTTTTTTTTCCCCTCCAATCCACAGTTTATCTGATTAAGGTAGATACATAATTATAGGGAAGTGCTTTTTTGAGTTAGTTAAATGAAAACACCATTTTGTCCTGATGTGAAATGAATGGTTTGAGTCAAACAGGTTGTGCAGTACAGCTGTGCTAACAGGTCATCTTTCAAATATGGAGACTGATGCTAGCTTGTTGAAAATAAAATCTATCTCCCCATTATGAGCATTCAAGCAAATACACAAGTATGTTGGACCTCTCAGGAATCTCATGAGTTGTTAAACATGAAAATAGTCTGGTGAGCTTACAGCTAACTTGCTCTTCTTGCAAGTTCTTGCATCTTGGATGTTAAAGAGTTGGGCTGTCATGCTACGGAAGATACCTAAACAGGTTAGGCAGGGTAGCAGCTGGAATTTATTTCCACATTTTGAAAGTTCTCAGAGTCACAAGGGTTGGGTTTGCCAAAATACATGCCGGGGACCAGACAAATTACAAACTGTCTCTGAAAGCTAGGACCAGAGATCCACTACAAAGCCACAACACAGGCTTGGGTAATAAGTCTTCGCTGCTCTGCAAGACTGTGATCAGCAATGTGATGTCAACTACTGTATTACTGTGTCACCAAAACAAGTACACAATCAGGCAGATCTGGATTTGTGTCATTGTGTTGTGCTAGAGCATAATTAGATAGCAATGCCTACAGCTACTACAGTTTGACGAAAGCCTACAAACTGTTGCAACTCAAATCTTGCAAACTGAGTAGGTTCCAACCAACAGCAACCAAATTGTTAAGATTAAGCTGCCTTGGTACTTCACTGTTAATTGGCTCAAGTAATTTGATTCACTGGGCATCCTGAAGGCAGTGGGCTTTGTCCTTTTAGCAGTACCATGCTTGCTGAGGTAGGAAACCAGTATGGCCAAACTCAGTATGAGATCTTACAGAAGGGGTATGGTATTTATTGACATTTTGAGCTGGTTTTACTTACCCACACTTGTTCTTTTACAGATTTCACTCACTCATGCTCACAAGCAACAAGACATGGTTTTTCAAGTGGTCTGGCCCCAATCACTTGTGTGCAACATACACAACAAGGGTTGACAGCTATTAAATCTTCACTAAACCTCCCAGTTTTGGGACAGTTTGTTAACAGTCCTTAAGAATTGAGCCTTGCTTTGTGGTGATCCTTTGACGCAGTCTCTCTTGCTGGTAGGCTGCCAGGAGAAGGAATAGGAGATGCATGCAATATGCTGCCATCCTCCTGTTATCAGAGAGGAGGGTCTTTCACAAGTGAGTTGTGTATCCTATGGTCTTATCAGCATGCAGACCTTCTGGGCTTGACAAAAACAACATAGTGTCAAAATTTATTTATGCAAGTGGTGTGATTTGTTACAAGACATTCTTAACCCCCCTGCTCTGCTGTTTCTTCTGATGCTTACATAAACAGATTTTCATTCATACCAATCCTAGTATTTCTTTTACAAATCTCTGCACTACTGACTGGTTCCTGCAGATCCCAGCTCTGGTTTTGAAAAGCCTTTTGGGTTTGCTGAGGACAACATACAAGTGACAAAGGGCCAAGACATCGCAGCAATTAGAATGAAAAAGAAACACCTTACATTCTCCACTGAAAGCAGCAGCAAAATCTCACATAAAAGGCAAAATTCATCCTAATGATTCATTGTCCCTTATAATTCACATTGATCAAAATCTGCCACCACCTCTTGACCATCTGGCTCCTATTTATTTCACAGCAATATGTCACCTCCATCCAATAAGAGGAAAGGCAAAGTGTCTGGACCACACCGACACCATCCCATTCATCCCCTTCTGCACCACAGCACCTAGCCCTGATCTGCAGCAGTGTAGGTGTTTTAGAGGGCCTGGATAAAGAGATGCTTTTGGGGGCATATGGAAACTTGAAACACCTGCCTTTTTGCCTGGGTCTCCTGTTGCTTGTACTCTAGCCAGTCTGCTTGTGGTGTGATGGGTACATCCTGTGGCCAGAAGAGGGAAGTGCAAGTTCTGTTTGACCTTTTTCTTGGGTTAAATCCTGCCACTCGTGTCCGGCAGAGCAACCAAGTGGTAAAGAACTGAAATTGCTAGCTGCTAGCACCAGGGTTCATTGTTCTGTGCTTCAAAGTTGGCACTAAAATGGATGTTACTCTAGTTTTTCCCCTATCCTTCATTAATGCTTCATTTGTCAGCTGCTTTGGGTGTGCTTAAGTCATATTTCCAGGAAGAAAAAGTGGCAGCTACCTTTTGTAGGAAACACTTAGTAAAAGTGAATCAGTAGCTATGATGACCTGGAAGAGTAAGGAAAAGTTTGTAGGCTTTCGATGAGTCTTCTCATGACTATAAAAAGAAGCTAAAGCAACATGGCTGAGTTTGAACTTGCCTTTTTAGACTTTACTAGGGTGACTGTACAGCTCAACAACTAGATTACTCAGGGGCCTACTGGAGGTCTAGGAACATAAATAGATGATTAGTGACACAAAGGTTGGAAAAGAGAAAATCTGCAGGTCCCACCTGCAGGAGAAGGTCTGGGAACATGGAAAAGTGCAGGGTTGAAATTCCTTCATTCAGCAACAGTGGAAAAACTGAGAGAAGGTCTGGGCAACAGAGGCTGCAAAGAGCTAATCTATATGAGAGTAATTAACTGCACTAATACTGCTGGAAAAGAGTAGATTAAGGAGCCAGATCACCAAGTTATTAGCAGTCAGAAGAATGAATCAAATGCCCTGCACTGTGAATAAGGCAAATACTATACCAGGCTGTGTAAAGAGGAACACAGCCCAGACAACCACTTTGGCTTTGCCTAAACATAGCCAAGCCCATACTGGAGTTTTGGACGAGGTTTGGGTCATGAGCTTCAAAGAAACGTGGCCCAAAGAGTGAGAATTGAGAGGAGAAAAAGGGGAATAGTCCAAGACGTGGAAATCCTGACCTCTGAGGACAAGAAGAGTGTTCTTAGCCTCAAGAATAGAAGAACCTCTCCCTCCAAACACCTTTCAGAGAGGGGTTAGGCAGAGCAAGTACACAGTGAGCAGAGTCCTGAGCAGTTTGTACAAAGGTGGCTCCTGCCCAGAACCAGCCTGTCCTTCAGCAGTGGGGAACATGTCACTGTCAGGTTGCAACACAGGTATTTTTATAAGTCGGTGCCTGAGCAATTTTAACACAGAAGAGGAATAATGTCAATTACTTTAATGCAGCCAACAGAAGCACAGAAAACTTGTAGCAACTGCTTCACACCTTGATGATAACAACACTGGAAGATAGGAAGGTGTACTAACAGGTGACACATAATAACTGTTTGTGCTAAGGCACAGCATCAGAAATTGAATAATTTTCCAAGGGCAGGTAAATCCTCCCTGCAGATAATACAATAGGACTGTCCAAAGGATGGCAAAACCCAGTTTTTCCTTTCACTGTATCAACATTGCTAGCAATGCTGTGCAAACAAATAGGTCAAGTCCAAGCCCTGTACTTGCTGACATGTCATCCATCCTAAACATTTTCATTGTGAGACAGAAATTTGAGGCAGAAAATCGTGCAGATGCTATGCAAAAGCATATGGTACACATCCAGGTTTCAGGTTTCATCACAACGTTAATTGTCTAACTTATAGTGTGAGACTGAGGCAGAAAGAAATTACAAACTGATGTGCTGAAAACTCTCTATAAAGCACATCATCACTATGGGCATATTAAATATATGGGCTCAGGATACATAGAGCTGGTGCTCCTGATGGAGCTGGTTGTGTACAAAACCATGGATATCCCCACCAAGGAGGAAGAGGTTTTAAAGTAAATGGAGTCTTATCCCAGCTTCTCATATACTAGAAAATGCATCACTTTCAAATCTGACTATCGTAAGCAAGCTCTAATTCACATCACAGATATGGGAATTACTGCTGAATTACTGCATCCACACAGGTGCAGCAAAATCATTTGTCTTTGCTTCTGTCTGAAAAACACAAGTTTGAAAGAATAACAAAGTCTCAAATCTGCAAGGAAACTTCCATACTAGTCTTTGCCAGCTTTGAGTGACTGTGGGTGGGAGTTTGTCTCAGTTTGACCCTGTATTAGAGATCAAATAAGCTATTCTCTCTTTGGCAAAGTTCCTAACAAAGAGGGACAGATGTTACCGGAAGAAAATATGTATCGCTCCCCTGATTCTTTTTAATAATCCCTTCTTTAGATCACCACTTTATTCCCTCCTTTGCTACTGAGACCTTCTCACCGTGAGCCGAAGGAGAGGGGAGAGATATTGCAGCACTTTGGCTGTTCTCACAGACATCCTGGCACTCATTTCATTGGAGGCAGAACACAACTTGAACCTTTCCTGCCTGGGCTGAGACCACAGCCGAGCACTATTCAGCTCCAAGAACAACGTCTGGCAGCTTGCAAGTCATTTAAGCTAACTACAAACAGTCGAGCCCGGGTATGGATCATGGCCCATCCGTGTTTGCTTTAGCCTTTCACCTCACCTGAAACCAGCACAGCCTCTACTGGCAGGCAACTGGCTCCCTGGAGAATAAGCAATAAACAACATTTTAAAAGTACTTTTCTTTCACAAGAGCTTTGCCTGTGTGAGTTCCAACAAAATGCTACTCTCAAAAGTGTGCATCTGAGGCAGGCGGATGTGCAGGCCTCCAGAAGACCTCCTGTAATACTCATCAAAGAAGTCCCAAGTATAGAAATATTACACAGGAACAGGGATGATGTGGGCTTTTTCTTCAGTGTGAGTTCTGAGTGCACTGCAATACGCTATACTGAGGCGTTACAGCTCTGCTTTTTGAAGCAGCCTGAAAAAGATACTCCCAACTGTTTCTCCAGAGAGAAAAGGCAAGGATGATAAATGGGGCTGGTTCCATTGAGGTCCGTAGAATAAACCTGGGTCACAGCAGCTGGTAATCTGGACCACAATACACAGCATGGCAGAGCTGGAGCATGCTGAGGTGATGGGGAGTGCAGCCAGCAGACTGAAGCACCACCTGGGCTGTGTCCCTCACCCTGCTACCAGCCTGCTGAGTGAACCAGAGATGTGTCTTTGGTCCTTCATGGTCTAAAGCCGGCAGCAATGCCACTCATTAAGTGCTTTGGCAGATAACTGACTTCTAGGAAATCACAGAATCATAGAATGGTTTGGGTTGGTTTAAAGGTCATCTAGTCCACCCTATCCTGCCCCTTATCAAATTATCTAAGAAATAAGATCAAGGACCAGATTGATGCAGACAAAACCCAGAATCTATGAACAGAAACAAGGGCAGGATTTGTATTTTCTATCGGACATGGGCACCCGTCAGGCTATGCACATACTCCATCCGCAGAAGGGCCCGTCTGGGTACAAACCCCAAAGCAGCCTGCTTCAAAACACCATGTGAGGATCTATTCAGAAAACTGCCCAAAGGGGACATCCTCCAAGCTGCTCCTACTGCTGAAAGGGCTTTGCATTACCCTTGTAGAGTGCTAAAATCTATTTGCTGCTACGTGCACAGTTATCGGTGCCACAATACCATTTTTTAGCTGGTTTTCCACCCCACAAATAGCGCAGTAACACCCAGAGAGAAGCAAAGGCTGCCAAGGCACAGTTCAGCCCCGGGAAACTCAATACACAGGATAAAAGGAGACATCCTAAACTTGTAACAAGTTCTTCAAGGGCACCGGAGGCGACGCTGCTCCAGCAACGGGCAGCGCCCCCCAGTCCCGGGTTGGGGGCTCAACTTCCCGGGTCGGAGCGGCCAGTTCTTTAGCCGCCCTGCTCCGCCGAGGGCCGGGAGCAGGGTCAGGGGAGAGGCGGCCAAGCGCGGGGGGCGGGCCAGAGCCGGCAGCGCAGCCCCCCAGGACCAGGGCCGGAAGCGGTGGCGGCTGCGCGGCTGCTGCGCGCCCCACGCTCCGCTCCCATTGGCTGCCGGGTGTCCAGGGCGCTCCTGGTGACGTTTTGCCCCTTTCTCCCATTAGCTGGACCGCGTGGCGGGGGGTGTGGCCGTGGCCGCGTCTCGGTAGGTTCGGGCCGGGCTGGGCTGGGGCGCAGTGATGGCCCTGAGGGCGGCGTGGGGGGAGCGAAGAGCAGCGTCGGGTGCTGCCGGGGCCGATCGAGGGTCCTGGGGGAGGGTGCGCAAGCGGGCGGCTTTCCTTTGGGAAGCTCGTCCCTGTTACCCCTGGCATCTGATTCCAGGATCTCAGGGCATCATCCCCAGGGTGTGGCGACGCCTCCTCGGCTTTGTTGCCTTTATTTCTTTTCTTTGGTTGGTGTTGGTTCATGTGCCTTTTTTTTTTTTTTTTTTTTTGCAGCTGCAGAAAAGCTTTTCGGGCAGAAAGCATGCAAACAAAGAGAACGAAAAAACAGCCCCAAAGCTCAGATCCCGCAGGCCTGAAAGGCAAGAGCAGTGTTGTTTTGTTCTGTTTTGTTTTTCCCAAAACACCAAAAAATCCCAGCGTTCCCAGCAAAACCAGAGCTGGTCGGAGACGGAAACTCTTATTGGAGTCTTCTTCTCTTGTTGAAGCTCGCCAGCCAAGTGATACCCTTGGGCGGTGGGACATCACTCACTGGGACAGAACTCCGGCTGTCTGCCGGATTTTGTGCAGCTCTTTGGCAGGCAGCTTTCTTTTGATGACGTCAGAAAGTTCAGGGATTGCTTTTCTCGAGAGAATCCCCATCGACTTGCCCCTCTTGAAATTAATGAAACAGCCACTGTATTTCATCTGTCATCTAAAAAGCAACCGTAGGTGCCATTTCTGTACTACCCCATCGCTGGGGAGACAGCGGAGGGCTCGGGTGTAGCTGGGATTGCTGGCTGTTTTCATGTGGTTTTAAGGCCAGTGGAAAATATACACCATGCCTAAAGCTGAGAGTGTATGTCCCTCTTCAGAACTGTGTCAATCCTGCCTGAGGATTTGGGCTTGTTTCTTCCCAGCATAAGCGTTAATCTCACTGTGTCGTCACCACCAACAACCTGACCTCTGATTTTTGTGTGTGTGTGTTTTTGTTGGAAAATGGTGAGAAACTTTGTTTTCTAGATGCTCTTGTAGTTGGGAGTTGCCCTTAGTGGCATTAGCGTTTTCACTTTGTTTGTTCGTTAGGGTGTTTTTCACTTCTTTTCAGTGTACAGGATGTGTGTGACTTCCCCATCTAGTTTGCAGATGAGTGTGGCTGGGTGTCCAGCTGCCCCTGAAATTAATTGAAAAGAGCTGCCTGAATTAGAGACTTTTGAAAATGCAGTGAAATCCCCAGTGTCCCTTTGAATATCTTCACAAATTCCAAAATGCACAGAGGTACTTTTGCTTGTGTATTGTCAGGTTTCCTAGTTTCTTACTAACTTCCAATTAGCTTCTGGAGATGTAATGATCCTGTGAACCAGCACTTGTTCTTTTTTTTTAAAAGCCTGATGGCATTGTAGAAATGTGTCTTCCCTTGCATGCTGCATCTGTAAGATAATCTTGGAAGTTCAGAATAGTTCAACCTAGCTGTTCCCTCACACAGGTACAAAAATAACAGATGGGGAATGGATCCCATAACCATCCCATAACCATAACCCTAAAATTTGGTTTTATTCTTCTTGCTTAACACATGCTTTTTTAGGGTTAGGGTCATGTTTATATATGTCTTTCATAGTTATTTTTACTGGGACAACTGGCATGTGACCCAAGCCACTAAATCTGATGGAGATAATGATGTTCAACATCACTTTGAATTTAACATGGCATCTTCCTAGAACTAAAGAGGTACCAAAGTCGTCATTAATTCCTGCACATTAAAAAAAAAAAAAAAAATCTCCTTTGATTCCTTGTTAAGCTTTTATTTATTTTCTATTGTTTTGTTTGGTTTTTTTTAAAATCACTACCCAGCAACAGAATTGTCGATGCATTTATGCCCCAAGCTACAGGTGTCCAGCAACCCCTCTGTTAAGATTACTATTTACTAGTTCATTTTGGATATACAGTACCTGCAAGGAGGGATCAGAGATGCCTGTTCATGTTGTGAAACTTAGTGATGTTCTCTACTGAATCGCCTGCTTCTTGTCATGGAGGGAAACACCCAAAATGGTGATTTTGAAGCAGGCTTTGAAACAAATGTTAGAATTTAATACTCAGTACCCTATGATTTGTCACACCAGTGGCTTTTTGCTCCTTAGGTTTTGGTTGAAAGAGGAGGAATCCAACCAGTGAGCATCGTTGCAGCCAAGGCTCTGGCTTTCAAAGCTGGTACACAAGTAGATCTTGGGATTTTTTGACCATTTAAATCACCTGTAAGTTGTATTTGGCATTTTATTCACTAACACTTGCTCATCTGATTTTCTGAACAAAATTCAGAGGGACTGAACAGGAGTCAGCAAAGGCTGGCAGGTAACAAGGGGCTGCCTCCTGGGGTGCAGGAGACCTCTGGCCTTAAAAAAATTCTGTAGGAGGAGTACATGAAAGTGCACATTCTATGTGGGGAACACACATGGGTTCCTGAGAGGTTTGGGATACTCTTACTGTCAGCACAAGAAATCTACCTGCCATTAAACAAGATATACATGCTTACTTATATTTTAATTATTTATTATTGGAGATATATATGTAGGGAGTTTAGCAGGGGTGGGTTTATCAGTTTATTGCAAGCGCCACGCCTTTTTATTTGGATATATAACCTTTGTTGAGGCGGAAAAAAGGAGAGCAGCACCATCGATTTTAGGCTAGCATGATGTGCATAGAACTGTATTTAGATGAGTCCAGGTGTCAGCAGGAGCCATGGCTTGTGGCTGGGAGAGCCCCAGTTTTGCTTACCCTCCCTACAGCTGCTGCCATGCTGAATATAGCTTCCCCACAGCTGCCTGGGCTGACAGTTCTTGTGGAAGGGGAAGGCAGCCTCAGTGCTTGCTGACAGTTCTGCTGGTGATTCAGTCTCTCCTGGAGACCCGGCACCTCGCCCCAATGCTCTTTGTTCAGGGACTGTGCCCATGGGAAAATCCCTGTTGCTGGAGGGGTAGATCGTGAAATGAAACAAGGTCGTGACAAAAGAGCTGATGGAGGGTGTGAGTATCAACTTGTTTCCCACTTCCCCCCCCCCCTTTTTTTTTTTTTAATTTCTTTTTGAGACCTTGGCTGGTCTTTCCACTGTTAGCTTGGCACTCGCTGGGTGAGTACCAGCAAAACCTCTCTGCCAGTGTTTTCCTAATGCAATTGCTCTGGTTCAGGCTGGAGTTGCTGGAGGAGGCATCAGTATTTCCAGGGCTCTGAAGATTCCTGCCTGTGACCATGTGGTGCAGAGCCTACACGCGCAGGGATTTTGGCAGCGCTGGTTGTAACGATCTGTGGGGACCCCACAAAGTGTCATTCATGTTAAGAGTATTTTTGGTTTTGAGCCCTGCCATCTTGGCACGCAAGCAGAGGTGCTCAGCTCTATCTGGTGTTCACAGAACAAGATCACCTTGTTTTACTGAGTCTCCTTGTTTTGACTCAGTGCTTGTCCTGCTGCAGCTTCTCACTCAAGTCCAGTGCGGGCAGCAAGAGGGTAGTTGGTGGAGCATCTCCATGCCTGGAGAAAGTGGGGCTCAGGCTTCAAGAATAGCATCTTATGTTAGAAGGATTTGCAACAAGTTGCAGTGGGCTTGGCTGTACAGCATGTTTGAAAATGTGTCAGTTGAATAAGTATTTCTATTCATTAATTTCTCAAAGATTTCATTTAATGAACTGAGGTAGAAACTATAGAGCTATGCCCCATATTTAGGTTTTACAGCCTCCTACCTCTCCCTGTTGGTTTTTTTTTTTTTTTTATTCTCTCTTCTGGGTGGCTTCCATTTCAAGGTTTTGAGTTTGTCTCTTGAAAAAAACCCTCAATTTTCCATCCCAGCTGCCTTCAGGTCTCAGCCATGCCAATAGGTACTTTATGTCCTAGTTAATGATGTCTTATTTGGGCCTAGTAACCTCATGGTTCACAAACAGTTGGTGAGATCAGCCATTAATTGAGGAGACAGTTGCACCATGCCGGCAAGGTATAAAGCACAGGTTTGTTCTCAGTGCGACCACAGCTTTAATTAGACTTTCTAATTAGAAGCTTCTGCTGAGGCTTGAAGGTTTGCTCTTTCCTCTGTTCCACTTGATGCACTAAGATGCAACTTCATGATTTTTTGGGGTCTGACCTAGAAGATGCTTAAGCGCTTTGTTAGTAGACATACCCAGTTTCTTAACTTGGTGTGGAGACAAGGTGGGACAGTGAGTTGATGCTACCATGTGTTGTGTATTTCAGAGCCCCCAAGGCTTGGCACTGTCTTGCAGAAGAAGTTCTGTTCTGATGGCCATGGATGTGGGAAAGTCACCTTCTGAAGCCTTGCTGAGAGGGAAGGCTGAGGGCGATGGTAGGTGGGACTGCACAGAGGTGGAGACAGACTATCCAGAGCTACTGGACAGCCTACACTGGCTTTTAGGGGCAGAGGAGGCCAAGCCATGCCTGCAAGGGACAGAGAGTGTGGCAATGAATGGACACAGTCACTTGGCTACAGGTGTTACCCAGGAAGGCTTGAGCTACCACCAAGAAGTGTCTTCATCATCTGCATCCAGATTTCCCACAGCAAAAGCAAGCCTCTCAGAGCCAGAGATGTTAATTTATAGAGCCACCAACAGCAAAGTGCCTCTTCGTGCTAGCCAATGGTTCCTCTCCTCAGAAGATCAGCAGGTGAGAGGGTTGTACATACAGGAGTTGCAGCATCACCAGGTCCCCGGCAAGGTGGGGACTTGTTTGTCTGGGTTGTCCTAGCAGGGGCTTTCTATCTCCTCCAGCCAGTGTGACCACCCCAGCCCTGGACTAAGCTGTACTGTGGGGAGGAGCTTGGGCTCTAACACCTGAGCGTTTCCCTCCTTTCTCGTGGAGCTAGAAAGTCACTTGGGACAGGGCTCCTTAAATAAGTGCCTCTTGCTGCCAGATGACTTGGTACAGTTTCCCAAGCCCTTGGCATGGCTTTCCTTAAAAACAAACTCCACTCTGGGCTCTGGACAGCTGCATGTGGTCCTGCAGCTGGAACAGATTTTCCCTTTCAGCCTCTCCTCACTGGGCTTTCATCTTCATGTCTCAGCACAAGGGAGCCTTTTTTCTGGATGCTGTACTTCATTTTATCCCTGTCTTTCTCTCTCTCTCTCTCTCTCTCTCTCCCTTTGCTTTTTTTCCCTTGTCCTCAAGCAGCTGAAGGCATCAGGCTGTTGTGAGCTGGTGTCCAGCCCTTCCAGCTGGTGCAACTCTGCAGAGGAGAGCATCCTTGCTGGCAGCTGCCACGATGCCCACGCTGGCCAGCGGAGCCGAAGGCTGGGAGCCCAATCCTCATTTTCCTCCACCCCAGAGCTCCTGCAGCCCCAAACACCCCCCAGCCCCAAGAGCACCCTGCGGAGCTGCTCTGCATTGTGCTTCTCCACTCTGTCTTCAGAAGAAAATCGCCTCTCTGAAGAGCCATCCAGAAGCTTGCTGGCTAGCACGAATGTGACGCCTTCTGCAGCCACCACCACTCAGTACCTGAGCTGTTGGTGGGGTGCAGCAGCAGGTGACAGGGCACTGCAGGTGCGCAAGCCCTTCAGTCCTCTGCTTGATGACTCCACAACCACAGAGCGTATCAGAGAGACATCATCCTACCAAGCCAATTACTGGGTATGTGCCATACCAGATTCATTACCCCCATCTCCAGACCGTCGCTCGCCCCACTGGAACCCCAATAAAGAGTACGAGGACTTGCTGGATTATGCATATCCGCTGAAGCCAAGATACAAGCTGGAGAAAATGCCGGAGCCTTTCCTCCACGACTCGGGAATAGGTTTGGATGGCTTTTCTGTTACCCCTGAGGGCATGTCGAGGTCCACCAGTATCTACAGCCGAGGTGGGCAAGTTCAGGGAGATGCAGAAAATGGATGTCTGAGGTTCATGGCCTCTGCAGGCCCATACCAAGAACCTTTAGCTATTGCAGAAGAGCTTTCCTTTGCAAAATGCGATTCCTCTCGTCCTTCCAGAGGTTCCGCTAAGGATGCGGTGACAGAGTCTGCTGGGCTGGGATTGTCTGGCCTCCCTGCTGTGGATGGGAGAAGCTGGGGTACCAGAGGGAACGCTTTTCCAGACTGTGATGGGCAGGTGAATAGCACTAGTAGGTTTTTACCTATAACAGGAGTGCTGCCCCTGAGGAAAGAGTGGGAAGGTGATGAAGAATTTCTCTCTCTGCCTCCAAGACTGAGGGAGTTGGAAAGGCTGGCTCAGATTTTGTCCAACATTTCCTTAACTATAAGGGTGCCTGGGCATGACGACCGAGACCTTACATGTCACAGCCAGAGCAAGCAGCCACCTCCGGCCAACTTGTCTCAGTTTGGAGAAGCACATAGCAGGGGCAAAAGAGGGAATAGTGAGGATTATGCTGGGCTGTGGAGCCCCTGCAGCCCTCGAAAGCCCAGCTGGGAAAACAGTGAATCAAGTGGCCAGATCCACAGGGATTCTCTGCAGAGGCTTCATCTACCAGGCAGTCTCGGGGATGCATTGGATGGGACTTACCTAAATGAACCACAGGTCAAGGGGCATCTGAAAAAGAGCCAGCAAAGCAAGTCCCTTTCCCAGTACATTAAGGTAAGCTGAGGTGAGAAGTTTATTATGGGAAGAATCTGCATAAAATGTGCCTGTATTTATGGCATAATTAAGGCTTCCCCCTCTGCATGATGTTTGGTGCCTGGCAACTGGTAGTAATTTATACACAGGGGAGCTCACCGAAGCAGATAATTTCCTCTGATGGAGCAAGAACCCATCTTGTGTTTCCTGGGGCTCAGCATCGTGGGTCTGGGCTTGGTGGAAATGTGGCACTCGGCTCCCCCCAGCCCACCTGTCTTGCAGTGTCACTTCACCGAGCACAAGGCAAGAGGTGCAGCTGGGGCTGGACCAGCGTGAAAGCTGGTGTTCGCTGCCTGCCCCATCACTCCCACTATTTAATGCAACTTGGCTGGACTTCCCCTTCAGGCCAGGCTTGATCATCTTCCCCAGACTGGATCCTGCTTAAGGGTATAATAAAGCCAGGTGGAACTGGCAGGGATTCTGTGAAGGGTTTCCTGATTATTTTGTGAATTTTTATTTTTCAGACAGGTGATGCCTCATGGCCATCCTGCCACCAATACTGAGCTTCCTGGCTGTCAGGGATTGCTGCCCTCCTTCCCCTCCATCTTCTTCCCCACCCCAGCCCTGGACTGAATTTGGAAGTGATGCTGGGCAAGAGGCTAATTATTATCATGCATATAGCTACAAACACCAGTGCAACTCATTTTTCCTCTTGTATGTGAATAACTCTGATGATTTAAGAGGGTCAGCATTAGTTTTTCTGCCACCCCATACCACTGTGTCAGGGAGAAGCAGCTCAGCAAAACCTCAACCACCGAGGAACAGGAACAAGGCTGGAGTCTGGTTTTGGGGAGAGCAGAGGCCCCTGGGTTTATGCAGCATCTTACAGTAATAATCTCTTACTAAGATACTTTTAAAAAATAAATTAAAGCACCTAATTGAATGAGACAAACCCTCAGGGAAAAGCAACTGCCACTTAACTCTGTGACTGCGGAAAAGAGAAGGGTGGCTTTTCAGCTGGTAGGGGTGGAAGCAAAACCCTTTCCTTGGACTGGGTGCCACTGGCTTCTGACACCTCTCTGCAACAGCCTTTTTATGGTGACCCTCAATTTTTGCCACACAGTGGGTTTGAGGTGGGTTTAGGGGTTGAAGTTGTTTTTTGCCTTTTTTTCTTTTTCTGTTGGTGCTCAGCTTCCCAAGCTTAGGGATGTTTGTTTGTAGGGGGCTGGCAGGAGAGGAGCAGGGAGCAGGTGCTTTCTGAAACACTGCTGCCTTACCCATTCCTTTCCCTGCCATGGTTTTGGTACAGAAACAGCTCAGTAACCCTTTTCGTTATGCTTTGTTAAGTAGATGTTTTGCTGCCAGCTGGAAGAGCTAATTCATTGGCTGTACAACGTCATGGACATCACCAGCAGCTGGGTCCCAGCCTTGACAGATGCTGAGGGCATGAAGACATCACTACACCGCTGCTTGGTAGGTGGTGATGATGGCTTTTCTTCCCCTCAGGGGAAACTGGTCCCCAGGCAACCAGACACAGGTGCATCTCTTCCAAAAACCCTTCTAAGCAGCACTCCTTCTTTGCTTCCCAGGAGTTCAAGAAAGACGTGGCTGACCACAGGAGCCTGACACAGAGCGTGCTGGAGAGGGGAGAAGCTCTCCTCGACTGCATGGCATTAAATTCACCAGGTGAGGGAAAAGTGCTTGATCAGGGCTGGTTGTGGACACAGCTGATGGTGCTGGTTGCAGCATCTGTCCCCCAGACTCCCTGGCCTTGTGTGTTGGTATGGGGAAGCACCAGGCAGATTTTGCCATTCAACAGCTGTAGGGGAACAAGGAGGATTCTACACCTCCATTGCAGTCCAGAGGTGAGAGTTGAAGTGATTACTCCTGAGCACTTTCAGCTGCACCATACCTTGACCCTTGCCTTGCACCATGCTATCTATCCATTGTGGGCAATGGATGGGTTTTGGCTTCTGATGGGTCCCTTCTGAGGTTTTTATCTCAACCATGCTATGTCCATGGTATTCAGTTTCCTTTGGGAGCCCCTATTCCTATATCTTTACTTTTAAACTGGAGCCTCCTAGGTTGTTTCCCACCACCTCCAAGCTCTCTATCACAGCTTGGATCAGCCTATTGATTTCCTTCAAAAGCCCATCGGGGCAAGCGGAACTCTGTCTTATTGCTCTTACAGACATCAAATTGCCATGGCACTACCACCTTCATCCTTCATTGTATGTTTTGGTTTTCAGCTCTGAAAGATACACTGGGTTTGATTGCAAAACAGTCAGAAGAGCTGGAAACCCACGCAGAGCACATGTACGCATCTGTCTTAGCTGCTGTGGGTCACATGCAGGGCAAGGACCGGCCTGAGAATGAGGGAGTGCAGCAGACAGCTGTTGAGTGGGTAAGCAGAGGGGCAAAACAGGCTTTTTGCAGAGGAGGATAAATGCTTAAATTAGCAAACACTGTACATCAGCCTTGATCATTATTTCCTTAAATTTGATGTTTGTAATGCCTAAAAGGAGAAGAAAACAAGGGTGATCTCAAAAGGGATGCCCCATCATCTTTAAATGCATGTTGGGGAAGAGCAGGGTGTTGGTGAACCAGCTGGTGAAACCCAGGAGTGTGAGGAGAGCAATGTCAGTTTCTCCTCAGAGGGGACTGGGGGAGTCAGCAGGCAGGTCACTGACGCTCAGGGTGCTCAGGGTGTAGGGGATGTCAGCAGCCCATCACAGACAGCTGCTCTGCAGAAAGTGCTTGGACATCAGAGGGGAGCTGGGAAGGTGTATTTATTTGTTTGATTGTGGTGTTGTGGTTTTTTTTTTTTCCCCTGTTTTATTTTGTCTCAAGGCAAAATTCAGCTTCCCCTGTCAGGTGAGAAAGGGAAACAAGTGAATTCAGGTGTAAACTGTGGGCTAGAAAAACTTCTTTGCAGACTTCTTGAGCATCTTCATTTGAATCATGCAGCAGGGACAAAAGTGGTTTAGGAGGGCATGGCAGGAGCATTAGCATAAAGGGATGGAGGCATGCGTGCTGTGTGAGAACAGTCATTGCAGCACGAATGGGGGCAGCTCTGTCTCAAGCTGTGATTGGGAATAACTGTAAACCCATGTCTGTATGAAACAGTGACGAGTGTTTCCAAGACACTGGGTCCACAGACTCAAGAAGGCACTCAATGGCTTCTTGAGCACCAAGAGGTAGGAATTTAGAAACTTGGCGTGCCACCTCACCACCCTTCTAGCCTCCCGTTAGCTCAGGCTGTTGATTTCCCCATGACTCACTCCATGGCAAGCCTTAAAATTTGGAGTTGTAAAGGAAAAATAAAAAATAATTTCCAGTGCTTTAGCAGAGAATAACAGTATCTTAAGGAGTTTGAGGGGTTTTCTTAGTAGCTAAATATACAAAACTATAGCCTATCACAGAATGGTAGGGGTTGGGAAGGGACTGCTGAAGATCAAGTCCAACCCCTCCCTGACAGAGCAAGAACATCAAGGGCAGGCCACACAGGAACAGTTCCAAGTGGGTTTCGAAAGTCTAGAGGAGGAGACACTGCAACCTCTCTGTGCACCCCATTCCAGGATCCATCACCGTCACAAGACACAAGTTTTTCCTCATTTTGAGGTGGACCATCCTGTGTGCTAGCTTGTAACCATTACCCACATCCTATCAATCATGTGACACCAGTGAAAAGAGCCTGGCCCCTTCTACTTGACACCCTGCAGATATTTGTAAACATTCATAAGATCCCCTCTCAGGCTTCTCTTCACACTAAACGGCCCCAGGTCTCTCAGCCTTTCCTCATAAGAGACACGTTCCAGTCCCTTCATCATCCTTATAGCTTCCATTGGCCTCTCTCTAGTATTTCCCTGTCCTTGAACTGAGGAGCCCAGAACTGGACACAATACTCCCAACTGTGGTCTCACTAGGGCAGAGTAGAAGGGGAGGAGAACCTCCCTTGACCTGCTGGTCAACACTACAGAGCATGTGGGGTGGTGATTGAAGTATAGTATGGGGGTGAGGGGGCGGGGTTTCTTTGAGTACAGCCACAGCACAGTAGCAAACAACCCATTTTCTTTCAGGTGCTGCCTCTGACAGATCTGTGCTTGCTTGGTCAGCCTCAGAATGGCTGAGAAGAAAATGCAGCAAGCACCAAACCACCTCTTTCACCTCTCGCAGAGATGCCAAATATGTATGATCACTGCATTTGGAGTTAATTAGGGCTGAGTTCAGTTTGTTGTGTTTTTCTTTTTAGTGTGTCTAGAGAAAGGTGAGCTATACAACAGTTAAGTGGCTACTGGGAATGCCGGACTAGTAGCACCAAGTACATTGAGGTGAGAAACGTAGAGCTGACTTTTTTGGTTTTAATGTAGCTTTCCTTTTTTTTATTGGAGGGGCCTGTTCCCTGTGTTAGCAAAACATCAGGAACAGTTTTTTCAGCAGAGTAATCCATGGTGTGCTGTGCAACTCACTAAGTAAAGCCATGTGACTTAAACAGCCATCCTCTCATGTTTTGTTTATGCTCTTCAACACTTCCTCCAGGTTATCGGGACCAAACTGAACTAATTTTAAATCACTCTTCCCTGCTGAAACAGGCCTGCAGGGCCTGTTTAACACACAGGTTTCTTATGCACTAATGCCAAGAGCCAAGATGCTCTATGAACATCAATGAATTGTTAACAAACAGCTGAGTACACCCAGGGAAGAACCAGGTTATGCCTTAACTGTTGTTGTTCCCTGCAGTCATTGTGTTCACTCTGTGCTGGTTTCCCTGGGTGAAGCATGGTGCCTTTCCCCTCTCAAAAGCTCATCACTGCTCACAAAACCTTCATAAAGGGTATCCAACACCTTTCTGCAACAGAAAAGTGCCATCTCTAAAGCAGCTTGACAAGGCCAGCAGTCCAAAAAGTTCAAGCTAGTTCCAGAATATTGGTACTTGGCTTTAATTCACCTTTCAACTAAATGTCAATTATCGTGTTCTACAGAATGTGTAATTTCCCTGCCATTCTTGTGAACAAAACACAAAGTGAAGTGTACAGTGTAAGCAGGTGGAAGTAGAGTTGCACTAAAGCAGGTGTGAAGGACAAAGGTGCTTTGCAGGTTGATTGAGGGTTTTTGATACTCATCTTCCCCCTCCTCAGCTTGAAGGGCATTTTTTTAATTGCCCAGTTGGAGGTGGCAATTCATAGATTAGCATTAAGTTCAACCAAAATGCTCCAGCAAATAGTAACAGTGAGACTGGTCTCACCAGCTTTACCCACACCAGGTTCTACAGCTGTGGGCAGTGAGGGTGATGCAGAAACAAAGCCTAAAGTAGGGCAGCATGAGAATTACATGCAAGGAAAGGCTACTGGTACCTGCTTGCTACTAAGTCTTCAACCTGATGGATTCAGTTATAGACAGTTAATGTTTCACGTTACAGATAAGAAACTACAGTGCCCCTTTCCAGAATTGTAGGCCTGCTCTACTGTCTTCCACACACCTCCAGCCTGACAAGTACAGGCTCCAGCCCTTAACAACAGCAACACAGGAACAGTCAGAATTAGGAAAAAAATAACCACCAAACAACTGGTGTAGCCCAAGTTCGTTTTGCAATGCTTTTATTACTGTATATATTAACATTGGTTTGGATAGTATGTAGCAGGCATCTTGACATTTAAGTTCATTTGTGCACTTCTTTGAAGGGAAGATGTTTTACCCGCACCCCACTTCCTTATCTCATTTCACTTCCTGATCTTTGCAGCACTTGCTACTCCTACAGCTCCTGCTCTCAGGGAGGAGCAAGTCACATTATATAACGAATTATACCAACAAGCACATCTCTAATAGAAAGCACATCACTTTATTGTGAAAGAGTGGAAGAGCTCAACTTAACCATGACAATACTTCATGTATTACAATTGCCTGTTAATTTATGCAACTATATTGAAGAAAAGCTGTTAGCCAAAGTCATTCCCTCCCTCGCCCCCAAAATAAGTCAGAGGATATTTGCACCAATTTTAGTTTATATCTCACAACATACCTAGGCTATAATTTTTACTACCACAGGGTATATTTGCTACTAGGGGAATGTTACATGGTCTTTCAAACATGAGACTATTTACAGAATAGGCTGAACATTTGGAGTTTGGATAAAGCTGAACAATTTTACATGTATAGGAAGTGTTATAGGCTAGCTTTCCTGTGGCTTTTTAGCTAGACATCAGGCACTAATGATTTGATTAGCTCTGTACAAAGAATGACACACTGTCCAAAACCTTTTGGCTGCTGGTTAGTTCCAAATTGTTTGAGAGCGCCTACTTCAAGCAACAGTCTGTTGTGGGGCCTTCCTGTCCCTGTTTCCTCCTTCTGCTGCCTCTATGCATAACAGAATAGAAACTAAGCTGTTGCACTAAGTCAGAAGAGCATTGATTAAAAGAGTATGGAATTAACAGTATATAGAAAAGACAACATACTGGTATAAAGTTACACCACCTCAAGGTTACGCTGAAGTCATTCATGTTAGGGAAATGTTCTCTCCCCTGCTACACAAAGCAGACACGAATTCCCTAAATCAAGTCCTTGAGAAATAAAGTTCCAAGATTCAGTTACGGAACAGTTGTACATTTAGAGTGCATTATGCCTCTGAACATTGACTGGGTGTTTCTAGTACAGTTTGTGCCTTAAGCACTGTGACAACTCAGTCTTTTGGGCCATAGTCACTAGATTTTAGTTGCAGGGAAAGTCTCTGGTCTGCCAGAAGGTCTGAGTGCCATGGCTGCACACAGATTTGTGCACAATGCAAGCCTGATTTCCCCTTTAGCCATACAAATTAAGACAATATTTATCACCATACAATTTGATATTACTTCCAATAAGTACAATATTTATTAAACATTTCTTCAGTTTTGTTACATATTGTGCAACAAATTACAATATTCTGCAGCCACAAATTATATGCAGAGTATGAAGAAACTATTAATCAGATAGTGTGATCTTTCCATTTATAATTCTACAAGAAGGTACTAGTAAATCAGATCTTACATATATCTTACTAAATTTTATGCATGGAAAGTGACAGACACTGTTGTGCTGTTTGATACAAAATGGCTAAACTTCATCTTCAGAAGACTAAACCTGACATCTAAACATGCCAATAGAAACACTGAAACAAAAATACATCCTAACCAACCACAGGAAACAGTCTGGTATCTGGAAAAGCAACAAGGATTACACATTTATAAACCAGCACACAAAGGTTTAAAACAGTTCTGAAAATGAAGTTAGCTGTCTTGAGTCAAGAGAATAAAAAAAGTCAGTATTGACCATTTACAATCTCTGACCTTTGTGTAGACGGTAAGAATCTGTTGTAGTGCAGCTACATACAGTACAATTCAGGCATTTTTTTTTCACTTGGGTTCAGATTGCAAATTCATTGTTGTGAGACAAAAGGGGGGAGGCAAGTTTTAGCAGCAACCTCCACTAGACTGCTTGACTGGAGTGCTCTGAATTTTAACATTGGACTTCTCTGCACCACCAGCTGTTGCTCCAGGACCCATTCGTTTTTTAATCTCAGCAGCCATGGTCATGAAAGACTGTTCTACATTTGTGGCATTCTTTGCACTGGTTTCCAAAAATGGAATTCCAAGAGAATCTGCAAATTCCTGCAAATTGAGAAAGAGCAAACAGTAAGCTCGTAGCACCAATTCATACCTCCCCTCATTTCCTGGTGCTCTTCTGGATAAGCCCCAGGTTCCTGGACACCACCCCCCCAACCCCAACCCCCCCCCCCGACTCCAGTCAGATGGCAACTTGCACAGGGGGGTGCAATTGCTGGTACTTATGGCACCTTGATGTCTGTGCCTGGGATGCTTCCCTGCAGTACAACTTACTCAAGTACATAACAATCCAAATGATGTGCGTGACCAAGCCAATAACACAGCAGTGCCAACATACCTTTGCTGTTGTATAGTCTACTACTTTCTTTGTGGTCAGATCACATTTGTTCCCCACCAACAACTTGTTGACGTTTTCACTGGCATAACGGTCTATCTCCTGCAGCCACTGTTTTACATTATTGAATGACTCCTAGGAGATAAGAGAATTCCAAGTGAGACCCTTAACCCAGAGGAAAGCTTAGCACTGTTCAGAAATGACTAGGAAAGAATCTGAAGCAGTGAATTTACCAGTGTTTCATAACCACGAGAGAACGCCCTGCTTTACTGCTACAGTACTCCTCTGACTGCCTCAGGACAAGCAAGCTCACAGAGTCTGCTGAGCTCAGTCCATGCTCCAAGCCCTACAATCAGCCTTCCCTCTCACTACCCTTTATCCCACCTGTTATTTTAACCTGGTCTGTATTTGGAGCAGTCAGCTTCTACCAGCTGGAACACCCCCTCCTCCTGTAGCATAGAGGACACAGCACACAGCTGGAACTAGAAGAATCCCTAGCATTTACAAAGCACCAGGAATGAGGTGCCACAGCACTGTGGAGATGCTGGAACAATATTCAACTCCACGAACACTGAACTGATGCTCCAGTTAGTGACTGAACCCAGTTATTGTTGTTCTATTTATTTAGGAAACCCTGCACTTCAACAGCCCTTCAAAAAGGACAACTGCACCAGTAATCTTCAGAGACTGCCACAAAACACACTGGCTCAGTTGTATCCCATGCACATGCTGACAATTTTCTATTTCAAATGCCAGTTTATTGCAGACCAAAGTTCAAGTAGATTTAAAAATCTTTTTAACAACTTCCAGCAGTAACTCAAGGTTTCCTGCTACCAAAGGCAGGGCAAAAAGTATTCACATTGAACAGTTATCTGCCCAGCAAGTTCTAGATTAAGCCTGAGACACACAATTGCTTTAGAGCCACAGATCCCACTGCTCCTTTCACTTCTGGTTTTAGCCCCAAACTCAGAGACTAACACAGACATTTGGCTTGATAAAACTCACCACAGCCTGAAAGAACATGGCCACTGTCTCCCTAAAGTGCTGCACTGTTGAATTCCCAGTTTTATTTCCTTATCTGCGAGTGTTTTCCATCTGGAGAAACTCTCCAGGCACAGATTTAACACTTACCTGATCTGTGACATCATACACAACAATGATGCCATGAGCGCCTCTATAGTAACTGGAAGTGATAGTTCGAAACCTCTCCTGTCCTGCTGTGTCCCACTACAAAACAAACAGGCTCAATTACTGCAATGCAGCTGTACCAGTGTCACATATTGTATTCCAGAAATACAGGTCAGCTCATCAGTATACATGGATATACTTGGATACAAGTGTATCCAAGTCACAGCTACAGAAGTGCCTCTGAAACTGTACTGCATCAAACGGGATTAGAGAAAATAAAGATAGGTTAACGGAGCATGGCTACACTTCAGTAGGTACTTTTCCAGAAGTGCTCATTTGTTTGGTTTCAGAGAAGTGTAGTCAACAGATGCCAGTGAGGAGAACATTAAGCAGTTTTGACCCATGAAGAAGTCATGATTCAGTGATCAGAACAACAAACATGAGCCAGGGCTTGAAAGCCTGTTAAGGTCAGAGATGTGGGTCTCTAACATGACCACTCCCTTCACCTTCCTTGGTACAGGAGCTGCAGCAATGTACTTAAAGGCAATATCACCTTCAGAAGATCAAGTTCAACAACTCAAACTAAACCCGGTTCCCTTCTCCTCCTGGAAGAGTTAAGGAGGGACATTAGATGGCTGACCTCTCCCCCTACCAGGACAGGAGTAGCACTCACCCAACCATTTCTCTCCCTGGGGCCAGGTCAAGAATAACACCAGGTGCCTTAGTACAAAGAGACTCAGATTTCAGTAGGGACAGCATTCCTAGGGGACTGCTCTGCACTCAGGACAGCTACATTAGACTCTGGAGGCTCACTCAGGCTTCAGCTTCTGGGCATAAACTGGACTCCAGCTCCACAACACAGTCTGAAATTCCTGAGTCATTGCCTTCCAAGTCCAGAGAGCCTCTACTTCAACTGGAAGCAATGGCTGACAAGGATTGTGTGACCTTGCACAGATATTCAATTTCATTACACCAGTCACCCTTTCAGAGTGCTTCACGATTAGAGGAAAACTGCCAAGTCTCTTCCCCTGCTTATTCCAAGTGAAAGGCCAGAACTGTAACCAGAAAAGACTTAAGTGACGGGCAGGCCACTTACAAGTGTTTCTGTCAGTGCTTCCATTCAGGTCACCAAAAGCAGAGTTTCCAACACCAGACAATGCAGTCTGCTATTAAGAACCACTGCAGAATTTGAGCATCTTGGATATCTGTGTGATCTTCTTGGACTTTAACACGAAGCCTTGCTAAATACTACAGAACTACACCAGTTTTGACACTAGAACAGTCACTGCAGCACAGGATTCAGCTTACAGGTCACAGTAACCATTTGAATACTTCAGTTTTCTTCCCAGGAAAAAAATTTCAAATAGGTCATTTGCTCTTTCAGGCAGACAGCCTTGATAAGCATCCTTCTTTAAGGATGGCTCATGGGAAGTCTTGTAATCTTTGAAAAACTGCCTGGCCTCTTGTAACAGGGAAAATATTTTAACCATTAAAGTACAAAGGTAACAATTAATAGTTATGAATGTAATTCTTTGCTTCAACAGATTAAAGTACCCAGGAATTGAGAAATACTACTTACTATCTGAAGCTTGATTGTTTTCCCATCTAGTTCTATAGTTCTGATTTTGAAGTCCACACCAATTGTGCTGATATAGCTTTCTGTGTATGTGTCATCCTAGGAGGAAGAGCAAACACAGGTCAAGTCAAGCCACCCGCACCTCTTCTGCAGTTGCCACCTTTAGTATGTGACAGGCAGGCACAAGTACTTAATTCCCTAACAAAAACAGTCTTGACTGTTCATGGCAAAGTCCAGAGGTATTTCTATCAAGTATTTACTTTTCAAAAAATTGAAAAGTTTTTTTTTAAATCACCTCAAACAACAAGACATGTTCCAGAAACCAGTCAAAAAGCCTCTTTTCTGGAAATCATGTAGAGATCAGTCCTTTTGAAATGTAGTTTAAAAGACAGTATCACCTCACATCAGACGACCTACTGGGACTAACCATTACAGTTATTGAAATAGCTTTGATTTTTCTTTTCCTTCGATGGTTTTTCATCTGTATTACACAGTAGCTACCTACAACTTAGAGGCTTTGTCTCAGCAACACTCCACATCTGAATTTCAGATCCTCTGCTGCCATAGCTAGTTGCTAAGGCAGCTGAAAGTTACAGCTCTGTCCTCTGCTCCAGTCTCTTTAAACACAGGACAGAGAACACAGCACTGGTTTAGCAGCTTGCGTGACCTTAACTGCAGAGTCTCCAGGAGGCCTTAAGACACACAAGAAGTGCTGGATCAGTCTTTGCTGTTTTCTAGTGATTGTTAGTTTGATGGTTTCTATCCCTAAAGTACCAGCAGGACAGAGCTTCATGTAAAATACACCACAAAAGGCTTGATGCAACCAACAGCTATCACAAAAGTAAGGGATTCCTTTAGGTTGTGAATAGAAGACACCTGAAGTAATATACTGCCTAAGGGAACACATGAAAGTAAAAATAAAGCATTAAGCCTTTTATAATGACCTAACATCTATTTCCTTCACATTTCAACACTCCAAAGGGTATGTCTGAAAAGCCCGCTGCCATTTACCTGTATTCTTCCTGACATAGGTTAAGTGAATGCTGCAGCAATTCCTTCTGAGTAAAATAGGTTAGTCAAATTCCTAAAGGAAAAACCTAGATGGCTGAAGAAACACCAGATAACTGAGCACAAACTTAAGGTAGTTATCAGAAAAAAAAGCTGGATCATTCACATGAAGACCAAAATTCAGAAGTTACCTGCAAGAGAAGCAGGCTAGACTGATCTGGGATTACTGCTCCAGCCCTGGTGTCACTTCCAATCCACTGCCCCGAGCAGAGCAGGTTACATCTTTCTAGTGTTCATACTGGTTTTAGCATTCCCCCGTCCTCACACCACACAAACAGCAGTTAAGGTAGGTGATGCTCATATTAATGACACAAAACAGAACAGGCTCTTTCCGGAGGTGTCCAGAGCAATTCTTTAGGCTGTGAAACTGCTGCTGTCATCTTGCAGTAGTATCAAACGCAAGTTTCTAAAGTGGTGTCCCATAGTCTCCCTCCCTCTCCTTCCATGGCAACATAAAGCTGCACTTAAGCACAGACACAGATAAGGGGTTCACTGGACTCCAGCTTTTTCTACTCAGAGCTGTCAAACCCACTTTAACTTTTCCTGTTGACAGGAAAGCTATAGCTTCTTGCACTAAATTTCAGCCACAGCAGCCCACCAACAATTTTAACATTTATTATACACACTCAAGAAAGGAAGCATACGGGTCTCATTCCTAGAGTATTATTTAAATAACTTCTCCCTCTGGCGAAATGATTGGTAGGCCTTTTCAATGAAGATATCAAACTTCAACTGGCTGGAAATATCCAGATCAAGTAGTAACCAATCAAGGTCCTGCCCTGACCCATTTGTCATCTTCATGCCTGAAGGCACACAACCCAGAACTGAAGTATGTTCTTCCCCCTTCAGTGTTCTACCACTAGTGTAATGATGAAAGTTAAATTAAGAGGGCTTTTTTTCTCAAGTAATAGGAAAAAAAATCTGAATTAACTGGACATTCTTGGTATTATTTCTTGCTGTATTACTCAAATCCATCATCTAGAAACAAATGCAGAGGACAGAAGACATCTGCAATACTTTAATTATCCCCTGGTATACTGGACCTGACAGTCATCAGTGCTTTCAAGTAGTTCTTATAGCAGAGAAGTTCTTAAGTAACTAGTAGCTTTTTTTACATCAAGTTTTCAAAAGTGATCACTTACTGCAAACCTAAGCAGAAGGCAAGATTTCCCAACACCGGAGTCTCCAATCAGAAGCAGCTTGAATAAATAGTCACTGCAGAAGGGAAAAAAAGTAAGTCACTTAATGAAAAACACTATCCAGTCCCATTAAATTAATTCACTACTAGGGAAGTCACCTCCAACTCCAAGCTTCTCTATCTAGTTCAGACACTCACAATTTACTTCATTAACTTCGGTAAGGGAAGTGTGAGGTGGATGCTCTGGACATAGCATTTGCTTAGAACTGGGCTTTCCTAGGAAGTTACTACAGGGATATTAGCATGTTATTACAGGAATATTATCATGGTTATTACCAAGACTAACACAGTCCTACTTCATCCCTTTTTAGTCTACCTAAGATTAAAATCATGCTTCACAATTTAGCATGGGCCTATTTCTTTGGTTATGTGACTCAAGTAGCACAGAGACTAGCAGGCAGTGCTAGCCTGCTGCTCTCCACTAGAGCTATTATCTTTGCATCTTCTTTCAAGTCAAAGGCTTGATTCTAACACCCAGCTTCCCGAATACCATGTAGCTGGCCAAAAGCAATCAATTATTTCCTCAGTTTAAGTTACCCAAATTTAAGTTACAACAGACTCCAAGAGCACAATATACAATTTGCACAAACCACAAACACTAAGTTGAGTGGCCTGCTAAAGCAAAATGAATATCAACCTTCCACAGTAGCCTATGAACAGCTGACTGATATTAGTAATTCTGAAGTAACACTGGAAGAGGTGACACTAACTTAATGTTGAGTCCTCCCAACATTGAGGGAACACGCACAGTATCATCAATGACCAACCTAATCTTGTAATTCAAAGAGTAGCAGAGATTTCATGTTAGAACAACACTATTTTGTGTTAGTCCTAATACTACTGGGACAGTTTAAAACTAGAGATCAAGTAGCAAAGAAAAAGCAAACCACCACTTACACAAGTTATTTTGCTAAGTACTAGACATTCTAGGCTTAAAGTTCTTCAGCCCTTTAATGGCCACAAATAAGTCCTGTTCTCATTTAACCACTAGAGTTTAACACAGATATTTTTACACCCATATAAGCAAAATCAGAAGGTCAACATCATGCAAATGCCCGAAGTCAACTGTCCACACCTATTATACCCCACTACCATTGCCATTGACTCTGTCTGGCAGGAATCCAGCCAGGAAACTGCATCCATCCCCAGCCGATAACATCCAAGCAGATGGTCAGCTGCTCAGTTTTTTACCACTCCTCTGCTTAATTGCCCAAATCTGTCATCTTGGCCAGTCCCAGGCTGCAAGAACACAACTGAAACCTTCACCAGTTTCTGCAGCGCTTCTCTAGAGGCTAAAGAAGAGTCAAAAGTGGTAAATATAGCAACTAATAAGCTGATCCTTCAAAAGAAGATAAAAAGCTCGAGGTATTTTTAATAAGTCAAAGAATATCTAGCAGCTTACAGTCACAGAAGCCATTACTCCACCTGTCAAGTCATGTGCAAGATGGTTCTAGTAGAATGACAGTTAACCCGAACAGTGAGATAAGTTACATTACATCACAACCCACATAACAGCTTTGAGATAGCTGAAACACCATAACTGACCAGAAACTTCACTACTGTTCATACTCTCACTGGTGATCAGACAAAAATACATATTTCTTGAGGCTTGAGCCTGCCCACAAAGAAAAAAACCACACCTTGCAACCTAGAGCCCTGCATCCCTTCCTGCTCCAGAAGAACAGGTTTGTGTTTCCTGTGGCTCCACTTCCAGCAACTCCAGCACAGCCACACCGATGAGCTATGCACAGTGGTGCTTTATCACAAATCTGTGTTTTTAAGCCTAAGGATCACGGAAGTGGGACTGTATTGACCAGTGTTACAGTTACCCTCAGCTACCCAGCTCTGCTGCCTCTCAGCTACCAACATCACCCTCACCCAGGAACCAAGGCAAAGTGCTACCCAATAGCAAGTGGAGCAACAGACATTTAAAACTTCTTACACCCACTAATAATTTAGTTTCCCAAGAGCAGCAAGGAAACTATGTAATGTGGAGACCAGGGTAAGGTACAACAGCTGAGTCCAGGTCCACTGTTACACCTATGCCTATTTCCCTGGGATTACGCATAAACTGAAGCCACAATAAGTCTTCAAACAGCTCCTTCAAGAAGGAGCTTTGGTCGTTCAGTTCCCTGCAAAACCAGAATTTTCAGCAATCCTGAAGTTTAATTATTACTTACAGTAAGCACAAAGACACTTCAGAGCATTAGAGCTTGCAGCATGTTATAATCCCCTTAAGAACAGTCACACATGAATATTACCACTATATTGTCTTCACTAAAGTTACTGTAAAAAAATTAATTCCTTCCTGGTGTAGGTAAGGCTACAGCTACAAGTTCAGAAGACTCACTTAAGAGCCTCCCCTTGCTTCCCTGGGGAATGCAGGTGCCCCCAGCCCCCAAACATGAACTCATCTTCCTTCATTATTCTTAGTGCCAAGAGCAGCTCCCAAACAGATCTGCCCTGCTATTAAATCTTTTAGTCTTCAGAAGCAGAAGAAGAATGATAATGGTTCATATACAACACTACTGTTAACACAACAAGAACACAAAATCCTTAATATTAGGTTTAACATCTTAGCTATTAAGATCTTCTTAAGGCCTGCAGTGTTTCCAGAAGCAAGTGACAACCAGACGCTCATGGTAAGCCACCTACTTCACACCCACCAAAACCACTGTCAGTGCCAGTTAGGCTGCAAGCATGATTAGAAATGGGGCATAAGTGAGTTAGCTCTACCTGACCCTAGAAACAGGTGTTGTGTCAAAGAACTAATTTTGCCAGATAAGCAAGATAGATGCTTAGACTCACATCAATTCAGAGATAATTGAAATAGAACCTTGCACTCTAGGTTTTCAAAAACCTTAAAAATCATTCTATAATCTACTGGTACGGTTGCTTTATGATCTTCTAAGTTACAGTAGATGCTTATATAGGGGCCCTGAGAACCAGATGAGCAGTCTGTTACACAGAGTGATGCTGGAAACAGCTCACAGGGCACAGCAACAGTTTAAATTAAGAAGCATGAATTCAAATTTACCATTCAACTATTTATCGCCATTTACACAAGCAATTCTTCCCTAGCACCACTAAGAGAGCACACCAGAAGAGCATGTGCAGCAAGGCAGGTACACTTAGTAAGAGGGAGGCTTTCAAAGCCCTTCCCATCAGAAAAGTGATACAGTAACTTCCTCTCAACAAAGAAAGGGAGAACACAGGCTAAGTTTAATTTCCTCTCCAAAAAAACCTCCAAAACAACCCTGAAGTTCTGCAGCAGTAAGCAGCATCCTCCTGTTCCATGTATTTCACACACAAGAGTCAACAAGTGCAGCAGATCAAGGTCAAGGATAGAGCTGGCCAAAGCTGTGTAGAAAAAGGACCTGTGGAGCTCTAAGATACTGTTGTTTATACAGGTAGACATGGAGATTTTTAAATGCCAGAAAGATTTTTATGCCAAAACAGACAAGACTAGGTAGTCCTCCATCTCCAACGAGTAACTGATGGAATTGGCTTTAATCAGTGATGTCAGATACAAGTTTATTGTAAACTGCTGTATTCACAGCAGCCTCAAATCCCCAGATTCTTTACCATCCAAGAAATCCTGACAAGGAACATAATTGTCACTGTGATTAAACACTGCTTGTGTAAGTAAACAGAATCCATAAGACACAACGCCACTTTGCATTGCAGGTTGCTGTTTAGAAAGGTTGGAACACAACTTTAGGTCATTTCACAGATCCAAAAGCTGTCACTTGTCATCAAATGAACACCATCACACAAGGCTGAAAAGCCCCACACAGGTATTCCCTAACACTTCTGAAGAATGAAAAGAAACACCACAAAACCACAATTTACTCCAAAAAGCACTCTGTTTCCTCATCTCCTCTTGAAGAGGGTATCTATAAAGAGATCCAGGCACTACAGAACATTGATTGAGATTAATTCCTGGTATCACTAGGCTGTTAGTTCAACAGTGTGTTTATGCTAGCCAACCTACTACACTCAAGTTGCAGAAGCAGTAGGAAATGCCAAACGCAACATGGACTAGTCACAGAGTCAATATTGACATTTTACTCATTTTAAACACCCTAAGTGGGGGAGGAACACAGAAGGAATGCATCCCCGTGTCAGGTGAGCAAATGTTTTGAGAATTTAGCTTCTAAATGCTACCACTAGTATTTCATCCATCCCTCCTCAATCTCTTCACTCAAGTGTAAAAAAAACCCCACAAACTAGTCCACTAGGCTGACCCATGGCCCTGAGGTTTCAAGAAAGTTCTCAGAAGCACAAAACCCCCCTTCAAACCCTTTCACCAGTGGCTTCTAATCCTATAATTTTAATATTAAAATTGAAGGAGGCAGATAGACCTGTTTATTGAGAAATTTTAACTAGGTATCCCACTGACCTCTGACAAAGTTCTGGCATGCCTACTACACACCACTGGGGGCTACAGCCTGATCTGAAGCTGTGATAAGGAAGTGAGAATGTGCTACACTCTTACTTGATCACTTCTCATGCAAGGCAGTTCTAAAAGGACAGACACCTCTTTTGCTGGTAAGTATAAGGAGTCAGGTCAATCCCATGTTATCTTATTCCTGGTTTAACACTGATTCAAGTACACAGATGACAGTCACACATTTTCTGTTCTTCCCACCACCATCCTCACTCCAGACACCACCCTGCCAGGAAGTGGCAATTTAATACTACAAATTAATCTTAAACTACAGCTTTTCCTCTTCGTTTTGCTTTCAAGAACTCTGCTGTCCCCACCACCAGAAACAAGTACTCCACTGCAAAGGAGTCTCCCTCAAAACGTTTTCCTCACCTTCACAGCATCATTCAGTACCTCACTGCAGGGAACTCAGTCTACAAAGCCAAGAGGCTTCAGGAAAGGCAAAAAAACCCCACAACACTATGGAAAAGACCCCTCCAATCTGCTTCTGCACAGACAACGTTAAGGGCTTAACACTTTGCAGGCAGTTTTTCACTGCAAAACTCATTGTTTTGGAAAGTAAACTTGAGTTTAACTCATTCATTACAAACACAGAGGCACCAACAGTTTGTTGGCTTTTCACCAGATGACTACCTCCAGCTGCTGTTTTGGTGTTTTCCAAAGCCACACAAGCAAGCTTGTTTAAGTTAAATCTTGACAAGATGTTACTTGAGTTTCTGGCTGTACCTCTTAGTTTTCACCAACTCCATCACACTAGCTGATGATTATTTTGCATTCTACTCCTATTTGGTCTGCAGGTGATTTTATTGGGCCCAGAGAGCTTGCAACCATGCTGCCATATGCAGAGAGCACCAAGCAATAACCATTCAAGTCTGCCTCAGCAGCACGGAAACAGTTGCTTTGAGGACAAAAGTTTAGTTACAGCAACATCCATGATGAGAGACAATGGGTATCTAGAGCAGTAATGTCATACTACACATTTATTTCAATACCATAACTGCAGTGGTTATGGTATTAAAATACATTAGAGGGCATACTGGCTTCATCATCACAAACTGAAGTGCCAGCAAAACCAGTGTCAGCAAGAGAATCCTCAGGCCACTCTTCAGCACTCAAGTGTTGAAAGTGCAGCAGCTTGGTTTTTAAAATGCTTTTAAAACTAATAATCTTAAGTCTCTCCTTTTAATCACTCAAAAAAAAAAAAGCCAGGAGCAAAACAACGTTTATTATGCCTGACATCCTGGTGGGCAAACCACTGCTCTTAAAGTGGCAGGAATACAGACAACTCTTTACCAGAGAGCTTAGACAGCCTTACTCCAGAGCAGGCCACCTGAGAGAAAGGCCATAGTCACATGAGGTACAATGACCCTCAAAAAAAACCCACCAAACAAACCCAAAACAAACTCAAAAACCCACACAAACAAACAAAAAAAACAACTAAACAAATAAACAAACAAGTTTGCCATCGCCAGGTTTTCTAGGCAAGTGCTATTTCAGCTGAAGACAGCCCCAAGAGCATTTCATTATCAAGTCACAGGGTTGCAAAATCTACATGGGTAAGAACTGTTTTGCAAGAGCCATGTGACACACACATGACTTGCAGCTAAAGTGAAGGGTGGACCTCTGACTATTAAGCTCCCAGCAGCAACCGGCTAGGAAGATCGGCTTTCACAAAGAGCCAGTTTCACACACACACTTGTTGGAGCCTGGGCTCTTGATACGCATTTTCGAGGTCCGTAAAAAAACGCCGTCAGCTGCGCCCATACTCACTTGAGCGCCACCGCGCTCCCGGGGAGGGAGCTGGGATGCCGAAGCCATACGCATTCCCGGGCCCGTGGCGCCGGTTTAGAAGAGATACATTATTAACTTTTCATGGTCCGCCGTGCGGCATCTCCCCGGATAACCCCCGCGGTGCTCATAATACAACCCCCCGGGGACGGGGCCAGCGGGCCTCACACCTGCCCTCCGCCGCACGGCTCCTTCCTCCTCCAGTGTCTAGAGGCAGGCGAGGAGCCGCCGGAGCCATGGCCCGGCCGCCCTGCTCCCCCCCTCCTTCTTCCCCCGCCCCCCCCCCCCCCCCGCGCC
>JANIJG010012957.1:3787-14599 GCA_024611175.1 Megaceryle torquata | reverse complement strand
GGCCCTTTAGCTCTTGCTCAGCATTGCTCAGCTCCCCTCTCAGGCTGCTCTTCTCCAGCTGCACAGCCCCAGGGCTCACAGCCTGGCCTGCCCACAGAGATGCTCCAGCCCCTCAGCAGCTTCAGACCCTCTCCAGTAGCTCCTGGACCCTCTCGATATGGGGAGCTCAGAACTGGCTCCAGTATACCAGACGTGGCCTCACTGGGGCAGAGAAGAGGGACAGAACCTGCCTCAATCTGCTGCCCACACCCCACGCCAAGACCTTCCCTCTTCCTCAGCCCCACTGCCACCAATGGGGAACTTCAGGGCAGCATCAAGGGGCCGGACCCGTGACCGTTCCCCACCCAAGCCCACCAGCGAGCTCTGCAGTGGCTGCAGGAGCACTCAGGGCAGGAGGACACGGGACCCCTGCCCAAGCCCTGGTCCCTCCTCAGGACACAGCACGGTGCCAGTGCCCCTGCTCTGCCCCACACCATCCTCCAGCCAGGCCCACCTGGATGGACTCAAAGGTGAGGACACCGTTCTCCCAGGCATTGAGGATCTCCAGGATGGCGGCCGAGATGCTCAGACAGGCCTCGTGCCACTTCATCTGCCTGCCAGGGAGGAGAGAGGTGGGGAGGGGGATTCAGGTGCTTGTTCAGAGCAGTCATGGGGCCAGAGAAGATGGGGTGGGTCTCCCCTCCCCACCTGCCCCAGGCTGGCAGGATGGGTGCACAGGCTGAGTTCTTACACCAGCTTCATCTGGGAGGAGTTGTTGAGGAGAGCGACCAGGGACTCGACCTTGGTGGAGTCGGGGCGGAAGCAGGGGTGGTCGGGGTTGAGGATCTTCCCCTCCTCAGGCATGCAAGTCAGCATCCAGGTCTCGAAGAACGGCACCTCACCCGGCGGGCTCGACTCCGACAGGATCATCTGGAAGGATCACAGGGTCTGTCACACAACCTGCATCCCACTGGGACCTGGGGTTGCTCAGCCTGGAGAGAGGAGGCTGAGGGGAGACCTTCTGGCTCTGACAGCTCATGACAGGAGGCTGGAGCCAGGGGGGCTTGGGCTCTGCTCCCAAGGAACAAGAGACAGGACAAGAGGAACTGGCCTCAGGTTGCCCCAGGTTCAGGTTGGAGCTGAGGAACAATTTCTTCCCCTCCAGGGTTGTCCAGGGCTGTCCCAGGGCAGGGGTGGAGTCCCCGTGATCCCTGGAGGGGTTTCCAAGCCCCCTGTGGAGCTGTGGTGCTGAGGGCCAGGGGTCAGTGGTGCCTGGAGTGGTTGGACTCAATAAGCTCAAAGGTGTTTTCCAACCTCGATGATCCTATGACTCTGCTGGGGACCCCCCACCCTGAGGTGGGACCCCCACCCTGGGGAGCTCATGGCCAGGGGAGCAGCGCCGCCCTGTGGCCTGCACTGGTCAGACCCCAGTAAGGCACTGCTCAGCTCCCATTAAGATACTGGTTTCCAGTCTGTTTGGTTTCCCCCTCTACCAGAGGAACCCTTGGGAGGACCAGACCTCCCTTGAGGAGATGCCAGGCCAGGAGCAGTCCCGAGGGGCTGTGAGCAAGTGAGGTCACTGCATCCTGCCCAGAGAGGGCCACTCTTCGCCCAGCCACTGAGCTGGGCTCAGGGTCCCCAGCACTGCCTGGCCCGCAGCTCCGCGGGGTCGGGGTGCAGAGCCCAGGCTTGGGGTGCACGGCCCAGCTGGCAGCCAGCTGGAAGGGCTCCCAGGGGGCACAGGAGCTGGGAATCCCGCACGCCGCTTCCCGCCGGCGCCCAAGGGATGCTATTTTTGTCCAAAAAGAAAAAAAAAACATTAAAAAAAAAGAGTTAAGTTTTGCACATCTGCTCAGCAGCAGCTGCTCAGGAAGGCAGCTCCGAGCTGGGCCGGGTGGATGAGACATCATCCAACACCCCTTGAGAGCTGTCTTCAGGCAGGACTCCCCCTCCCTGCTCCCCAGAGCCGGCCGGGCAGTCCCCTCCCGCCCACCCCATGCTCCCCTCTCAGCCTTCCCGGTGTTTCAGTCTCATTTCTCCTCCCAACACACTCACAGATGTTAAAACCTGGAAATCTTTTCACACAACTGAAGTGCTGCTTCCTGAGCGGAGCTGCAAGTTCCTCCTCCTGTGGGAGGGGGGTGACAGCCCGGCTGCAGGGCCCCCCCAAGCACCAAAGCAAAGGAGCAAGGCTAGGAAAAGTCCAATGGGATCAGAGCCAGCCCGGGGAGGGTGCGGAGGCCACGTCCCCACCGGTACCATGGTGCTGTAAAGGGAGCCCGAGAGCAGCCCTCGGGAAGGCTGCAGCCTCCCCTGGCACCGACAGGCCTGTCAGGGACAGACTTGGGTCCAGATGGCACCAAGAGCTTTAGCCCACACCATGGGATGGCTGAGGGGACGGTGGGGACACAGGGACAGTGGCAGGCTGGCCACTAGAGGAGGCTGGCAGGCTGCTGGCAGCGCACTGGACTGCGCCGGCAAGGTCAGAGCCCCAGCTCTTACCTCTGAGCCGTAGGTCTGGGCCACATGGCACAGCATGAGGAAAGAGATATCGAAGAGCAGGGCCCGAACCGGGGCAGTTTTTGCTGAAGGAGAGGAAAGACAGACCCTGGAGACCTCCAGCCTTGGCACAAGGCAGGAGCTCCATGAGCTCCAGGCAGCTGTTCTAAGGCCCAAGCGCCTGTGGGTGAACGAGGGGATGTGCCAAGCACCTCCTTCACCCCCCCTGCTCCCCCTCAAGCCCCCAGAGCGGCTCTGGCCCCCAGTTCAGCAGCCCCAGCCCACCCCTGGGCTCCTCCCGCACCATGGAAGGTCAGAGCACTCGGCAAGTTTCATCACATGCCAGCGATGGAGTCAGAGTCCTTATCTGGGGCTCTGTGCTGACACATCACCCCTTCCAGGGAGGGAGCTGCAGCAGGGCCGGCCCGCGGGGCCCCACGGGCTGGCCCGGGGATGAGGAGCTCAGCCCCAGCACACAGGGAGCACCTCACGTTCGGGATGGACACGCGTGTGCCACGTGTGAGGGCAGCGAGTCCTCAGGAGCCCAGATCCCCACTGGCACCCAGCGATGTGCCCAAACCAGCATCCCCAAACCAGGCTCGGCACAGCTTGGCTCGCTCTGGAATCACAGCCAGACCCAGTTTAACCCAGTTTAACCCAGCTATGCCCTGCAGCATGCCCCAGCACACGCCAACAGGGGGAGCACAGTCTGATCCCCCCTCCACGGGGTGCCCGTGCACTTACAGACTTCTCCATCGATGTGCTTCGTGAACTCGTTCAGCCTAAAGGGAGCGGAGAGAGTGGCAGTGAAGAGGCTGGAGAACCCTTCCCATCCTAAGGTTGGGCAGGGGGCTGCCCCTACCCACAGACCCCCTCCTGCACCCCACAGACCCCCCTCCTGCACCCCGTGAGGGCTGTCCCTGCCCACAGACCCCCTCCTGCACCCCACAGACCCCCCTCCTGCACCCTGTGAGGCTGTCCCTGCCCACAGACCCTCCTCCTGCCCCAGCCCAGCACCCAGCTCTCATGTCCCCATGGGCAGGGACCGAAGCAGGGCCTGGCTCCGCAGACACCCTCCATCAGAGCAGGGATGAGCTGCCTCCTCCCCCTGCCTCTGCTCCCTGCAGCAGAACAGGTCCTGTGACTCCTCTTCTCCCCACACCCTCTCGCCAGAGCCGGCTCTGCCCGGCTGCGTGGGGATCTCCAAGCGCGGCTCCCTCCACAAACCCCCCGACGGAGCAAGAGCAGCAGGGCCAGGCTGCTGGGGTTCAGGCTGCCCCAGGCCTCCCAGCTCGAGGAAGCGCGTCACGCAGCCCCACACGTGCCGGGGCATGTGCTGCAGCCAGGACATGGGTATCTGGGGACTGAAGGGGTGCACCCAGAGAGCACCCTGATCTGAGGCCATGTTGGCAATTTCAGGGCTCTTTGTACCCTTAAACCAACCCGATTTGGAGTCTCTGCCCTGTTCACGCAGAAGCAAAGGAGACCAGGGGGCTGTGGGGTGTGGTCTCCTCAAGATCATAGTGCCACAGACTGGTTTGGGTGGGAAAGGACCTTTAGAGGTCATCTCATCTCATCCCCCCTGCAGGGATCAGGGACATCTGTAACAGGAGCAGGTTGCTGAGAGCCCTGGCCAACCTCAGCTGGGACGGTGCCAGGGATGGGGCAGCGACCACCTCTCTGGGAAACCCAGGCCAGGGTCTCACCACTCTCAGCATCAAAAATTCCTTCCTTCTTTCCAGTCTAAATCTCCCTCTTTTCATTCCAAACCATCCCCCCTTGTCCTGTCCCAACAGGCCCTGCTCAAAAGTCCATCCCCAGCTTTCCAACAGGCCTATTGAAGTCCTGAAAGGCCCCAAGAAGGTTTCCCCAGAGCCTTCTCCTCTCCAGGCTGAACACCACCAAACCCTCTCCAGGCCACTGCTGAATCCAGTGCTGCACAGACACTGTGTGAGAGGGACATCCAGCCCTGTCTGGGGGAGAGTTTGGGGGCCTGCTCTCACCCCAGCCCCACCTGCTGCCAGGGTCAGCCTTGTCCAGGTGGACACTCACTTGATGAACTTCCGAGCAAAGGATTTCAGCTTGCCCGTCGCTGCCGCTGCTGCCAGCAGCAGGTCCAGGCTCTTCCCAGACAGCATGTGACCCAAGACCCCCAGCAAGCCCTCGGGAGACTTGGAGTGATCCGCATCCATGGTCTACAGAAAAATAGAGAGGAAAGAGAAGTCATGGGGAATGTGAGCAATAAAATTCCAGCCATGGGGACAGAGCTGTTCCACAAGGCCTCGGCAAGCAGGGACACAGCACAACCAGCAGCAAAACATCAACCAGTGACACGAGGAACGAGGGAGTCTCTGGGGACTGGGGGAGATGCGCATGGGGAAGCGGCCGGGCAGAGCTGGCTGAGCTCAGGCTGCTGGCACTGACAAGAACATGCCACCTGACAGCTCCTCCAGCTCCCTGGGAAGCAGCAGCGGAGCTCCTGGTCTCCACGGCATCACAGCAAGGCCAGGGGTGATTCCTTCACTCCTCCACCCCAGAGCACGGGGAGATCAGGCACCTCCCAAACCGCCCCGGCTGCCTGGTGAGACCGGTGCTGCTGGAAACAGGCGGTGCCCAGTACGGATGCGGGAAGGGACTCAGGTACCTTCAGGATGTTGGTGACGGTCGGCTCAGCCCGCAGGATGAGCCCAGGGTTGGGCTGGATATTGGCGTTCTCGGCCGATTTCAGGTGGGGAGCGTGTTCTCTGTCTGCGTCCCTGGGGGATCCGCCAAGAAGGGACAGTGAGCGGGAATTCCTCACCCTGCCTCACTCCTCCCCACGCTCAGCGACTTCCCACCCACCTCCACCACCAGCCATCACCTCAGGCCACCACTAGCTGCCACTCCGAGAGGACAGACTCTGACTGTCACTTGAAAGCAAAGCCTTGTCCCCCCAGGCCTGGCTGGCCCTGCTGCGGGACAGCAGCAGCATCACAGCTGCTCCTCCACACTCCCCGCTCAAGGACAAGCAGGACGAGGTGCTCCAACCTCACTTGACTACCCAGATGTTTTGAGGGGGCTCTACCGTTTCTCAATCAGGTTGGTCATGTTGGCCTCTGAAAGCAGCCCCTGCTTGCTGCACTCCTGCAGGAGCTGGTTCATGCAGTTGCAGCTGAAAGAGAGAGGAGAGCATTGGCCTGAGGGATTCCTTCTCTGGAGAGATTCGAAACTCGCCCGGACATGATCCTGGGCAACCTGCTCTAGAGGAACCTGCTGGAGCAGGGAGGCTGGATGAGATGATCTCCAGAGGTCCCTTACAACCCCCACCATGCTGGGATTCTGGGATTCCTGCTGCCCCAGGCAGTGCCACAGGGCAGGGGGACTCCTGGGTTGCCCTCCTGGCCCAGGTCCCACCCTCTGAGGGCACTGGAGGGCCAGAAGCAGCTCCAGATATCACACAGCACCAGCAACACGGGACTTGGCTCTCAGACACTCACTGCCTCGCTCATCGGGCAGCATCAGGTCCTCAGGAAGAAGGAACTGGATCAGAAACTAAAGAAGCCCTACCAGGAGCTGCCCCAGCACCCCATAACCACAGCTCCCAGCACAAAGGACTGTGTCGGCGTGGCACAGACGGGCCACAGGCTCATTGTGCTGTGGGTTAACCCCAGACACAGTGACCACTCACTTGCATCGCTGATCAACTTTGTCAAGCAGAGGGGTCAGCTTCAGCAGGAACTCAAAGGCACAGTTCACGTCCTCAGTGAAATCCTGCCACGCACAAAGACAAGCTCTCAGCTCAGAGCCAACAGCAGCCCCTCCTCCCCTCCCCCACCACCTCAGCCGCTAGAAGGCTGGTGGGACACGGAGTGTTCCCCATCCCAGCCACCCCTGCACCATCGTGACAGACACAGCTCCCTGGTGCACACAATGCAGCCAACAGCTCCAACCAAAGGCTCACCTTCTCCCCCTGGGGATACTTCTTGAGTTTAACCAGGACCTGGGGGATCTGAAAGACACAGGACACAGCCTGAGTGACCACAAGGGACTGGGGCTGCGGAGGAGCCACCACAGGCATGGAATTCCACAGACCCCTTTTGTCTGGTACAAAGAGAGGAGATGAAGTGAGTGCTCTGGGGCTGCTCAGCACCGAGCGGTGGGAGCGTTGGCCCCAGGGCTGCTGTGGCATCTATCAAAGGCCACTATTTCCCCCACAAGAACCCAGGAAAAGCCACTCTGCAAAACAAAGCGGGGCTGGGCTGAAGAGAGGCCCTGGAGAGCAAAGCTGAGGCTCAGCCAGGGCCGGGGGGTACAGGAGAGGAGAACCAGTTCTGTGCCAGGGTTCGGCTCTTGGCAGGGGCTGGGCGTGTGAGGAAAAGGCAGCGGCAGGCCTGGTGGTGGGGCTGGGCCCCTACCTTCAGGAAGGTGAAGGCTGTCCACTTCAGCTCCTCCGTGCCCTCCGGGGACTCGATGAGGCCCACGAAACAGGCCTTCCAGATCTCCAGCACGAAGAGTGGGGAGGGGATGCGCTGCGGGGCACGCAGACAAAACCCCTCAGCGCTGGAAAGGCAATAAAGTACCTCCCCCACCCACCACCAAACCCTGAACCCCCTGCGAAGGTGCTGATGGGCTCACGCTGCTCCTCACAGCTGCACCCGTACCCTTGGGCCAAGACCAGCAGAGAGCTACAGAGAGGCCCTGGTCCCACAGCCCACCCTGAGCAGAACAAGACAGCCCTTCTCTACCTGCATCCTCTTCACCATCATCAGCTGCTCCACCAGTGGCTGGGTATCTCCTGTGAGGTTCATGGTCCCCTCCAGCAGCACCACGGCATGCACAGTGGGGAAGCCGGTCTTGTTCAGCTGCTCACAGTGGACTGAGAGCATGGTGGGGATGCTGGGGTGGGAGACAAGAGCACAGGAGCCTTGCAGGGACAGATCCTGGCTCCTCCTGTCCCACCCTCCTTTCCTGGCCAAGCCCCTGACCTCTGCTATCACCTGTAGCCCCTGTGCCCTGAAGAGCCCCATCCCCTCTCCTACCCCGGGGCTTCTCACCAGCCCCAGCCCACTGCCAGTGCAGGGGTCCAGGGTGGGAAGGGCCAGGAAAGCCAGGAGCCAGCTCCACAGGAGGCTCTCAGCCCCCCAGAGCAGGGCTCAGACCCATCTTGTCTCCCAAGCCCACGAAGACAGCAGCACAAAGCTACCTCTTGATGAGGGAGACGCAGTCGTCGGCCTGGCTGCGCAGCGGGGAGCTGCTGAGGCTGCTCAGACTCTCTCCCAGTTTGGCAAGGGACTGCTCCACAACGCTCCAGGAGGCTGGGGAGGGAGGGCAGGCGGTCAGGGACACCCCAGGGAGCCGGGCAGCCTGGCTCCAAGGCCCACAGCAGGGTCCTGCCAAGGCTGGGGCTCCCCGCTGGGCCACCTCTGCAAACCCAAGGCGAGGGTCTACGTGCCACCCAGCAGCTCCTGCTTCAGGCTGGGCCTGGCACAGCCTCTCAGCCAGACGCGGCCACCAGCCGAAGGTGCAGGGCTGTGCCAGGCACGCTGGTGGAGCACGGGGCTCGCCACACGCCCAGGAACAGCTCCCGCAGCCTTCGCATTAATTCTGCTCCTCATCCAAGGGCAGCGTGGAGCGAGGGGAGGGGGCAGCGGGTGGCACAGAGCCAGGGAGGAGCTGGTTACAGCAACAGGGTTGGAAGATGGATGGGTTTGGAGCCGCAGGGACAATGCGGCAGGAGCCAGGCAGGGGGAAGGGAGAGGTGGCAACGCCATCTCCCCAGGGCCCATGGCGACGAGGAGGAAGCGCTGGCAGCGGCCACGGGCAGAGCGCGCCACGGGGCAGGGCAGGGGCAGCGACGTACACGTCTCCTCCAGCTTCGCGATGTGAATCAGGGCGCGGTTCTTGGTGCTGCTGAGCATCTTCTCCAGCCGCTCCAGACACATCTTCAGCTGGCTCTCAGCCGCCGCCTGCTCCAGCGTCTCCTTCACCTTGTCGGCGTAGAAGGCAGCGCAGCGCAGGAGCCAGTTGAGGGCACTCATCAGCGCCCGGCACAGCCCGATGCACTCCTCTGCTTTGCCATGGCAGCTGCCAGGGGTGGAGAAACGGGACCGTAGGGGAGAGAAACGGGACCGTGCTCAACATGGGCCGGGCTACCACACCCAGGGAAACTGAGGCGTGGATGTAGGGCAGGGAATCCAAACCCACGTCCCAAGCCCTGCTGGCTCCCAGCTCCTCTGCCGCAGATCCCAACCAGCTGAGCCCAGGAGCATCCCGGCTGTGCCAGGGGAAATCAAGTCTCCCCAACACAACCTCCTCTCTGGCCACTCTACTAGAGGGAAACTTTCCAAGCCTCTAATCAAATTATCTCGCTAAGAGAAGCTCGGCATCGACCGGCACGCTGCGAGAAGGGAACGCTTTCCCCTCCTGATGCACAAATTACCAGGGCCAGAAGTTTTGATCAAATTAAGCAGAGGATCGGATTAGGCAGGGACTGGATTAAGCGGCCGGCTCTGCAGTTGGCCAGCAACAGCTCCTTGTCAACATCTGCGACTGATGCATATTCATCGCTGCTGCTTTGCTTCCTGTCATGGAAGAGCTGCTACCTTCAGCCTCCTCCTCCTCCTGCTGCTCACCCCCCACAAGCTCTCAGCTCTGGCCTCCCAGAAGAGGCTCTCAGGGGTTAACAGGAAGATTTTCTGAGCTTACTAAAAAAGTTTTTGTGGCCTGAATTGTCTGGACTCCCCTGGGTCCTGCAACACCAGCGGAAGAGCACGAAGCAAAACAAGGCAGCTGCCTTGGGCAGCACAGGCAGGGCTGTGAGACACAGGGGACATGTAGCCAGGGCCCTGGGAAGCTGCAGAGGCCACACAAGAGAAAACAAATGCTCTGAGGGGACAGACACCCTAAGGCCACCTCCATCCACCCAAGCTGGGCAGGAATATCAGGACGGAGATATTTACCCCAGAATAGGTGGGCTTCTTCCAGCTTCCCACAAAGCTGGGGGGGTCTGGACTCTCTTTCCTCTCCCCACACTGGCACTTGCATGAGCAAGGACAGCAAGTGGGGAATGGATGAGGAGCTGGAGGTGGAAGGTTCCCCTGTCTGCCAGGGCGTGTGCCCAGGGCTCAGCCAGGCCCCAGCAGCTGCTGGCACTGCCCGCAGCACAGCCCGGGGTTGGGGTGGCAGGGCTGGGAGGGCAGCACCGTACCTGAGGCGGTCACAGAACATGTCCATGATCTCCAAGAGTGACTGGACGCACAGGTCCCGGGAGAAGTCATCAAACTAGAGCAGAGAACAAGGAGGGATTTCAGATGAGGGCTGTCAGACTCCAGCAACTCTGAAAAGAAACTCAAGCCCTTCCTCCTCCCTCCTCCTCCTTCAAGGCCAGGCCGGGCGCTGCCGGCCGCAGGACACTCGCCCTGGCAGCTGCCCAGCAGCCACTCAAACAAGAACTAGGTCAGGGCTGCCCGACGGCTGGGTCGTGCCCTCCGTGGGGTTGTGGGAGGCAACCGGGCCACAGCAGCATCGACCAGGCTGGCTTTTCTCAGCAGCCTCCCCAAAACGGCGGCGGGGACCCGAGCCTTGCCGCGGCAGTGGCACAGTGCCAGCCCGTGTGCCCGTCCCCGGCTCGGCGGGACTGGCAGCGTGTGCCAACAGCCCGGCTTGGCCGCGGGGCCAGCAGGACGGTGGGCAGCAGAAGTGCAGAGCAGATGGGGCCACCCCGCCGGGCCGGAGCTAGCCCGCGGCTCTGTTCTCGGCCCATGCTGGTCTGAAGGAGGAAGGCTCGGCTCTCAAGGTCAGCTCTCTGTCCTCCCCACCGTGACAAGCAGCGAAGCCACAGGCAGGGGAACAGCAACGAGCTTGTGCTGTTCGGAGCAGACCCACCGCCATGCCCGCTGTCAGCCACCCGTGCCCTGGCTCTGCCCCCTCGGGAGCACACCCAGCAACCCAGATCGGTGCTGAGCCACGACAGAGGGGTTCCCACCCTTACTGGGCCGTTACGGCACAGCTCTGAGCCCAGCTTGTGCCACCCCAAAACAAAGCTGGCACTGTGTGGCTACCAGCCTCGTTCCCTTTTCCCAGTAACCACAAGGAGGTGGGAGGAAAACAATTACTCTCCCTTAAATTTTTCTCCCTTAAATACTTTCGTTTCTTATTCTCCCTCAAAGATTTCTGTGCTTTGAACATTTTTGACCCCTTTTCTCCCTTGAATATTTTCACCCCTTTTTCTCCCTTGAACATTTTCGCCCCTTTTTCTCCCTTGAACATTTTTGCCCCCTTTTCTCCCTTGAACATTTTTGCCCCCTTTTCTCCCTTGAACATTTTTGCCCCCTTTTCTCCCTTGAACATTTTTGC
>JANIJG010012956.1:0-12218 GCA_024611175.1 Megaceryle torquata | reverse complement strand
GGTGTTGTTGGGTGGGTGGGTGGTGTGGGGGTGTGGGGGGGGGGTGGGGGTGTGTTTGGTTTTTGTTTTGGTGGGGGGGGGGTTTGGTTGGTTTTTTTTTTTTTTGTTTGTTTGTTTGTTTTGTAACACAAATACAATATACTTGACTTTGAAATGCCATATATTACTGTCTGCTGCCTGACTTGGGACATTGCATATAAAGCAACTGTTCCAGAGATGGTAGCATTACACAGACTCAAAATCCAAAAGATGAAAAAAAATTGGCAATTATGATTTATGCTTGGAAACTGATGTAGGTTTTTGATCATATAATATCATGGCTACCTGATACATAACCAGATATATTGTAGAATGTGTGTACATTGTAGATATGTATAAATAAGGAGTCTGTATTAGGTTTTATCCTCAGAGCATTTTTTAATTAACTCATCCTTACAGTAATAAGTAAACAGACCTGTTTACATATAGATGCAGACTTTGGAACCAAGATATGGATTGTCTGTGCAGACCTGGCCTTTAATTTCTATTAATTTTAACGCTAGAGAAAGAAACTCCTTGTGGTACCCTCAAGCATGAAGTTTTATATATGGCTTCATAACTGTAGGGGAAAATGAATCTTCCCGTGATTCAAGAAGCAAACAGCTGTTAGTGGCACACACAGCTCAACCACTGTCTACAGCTCTTCTTAGAGCTATTTTTATAGCTCCAGGAGTCCTGTACCTTGTGAAAAAAAAAATAGGTGTTTCCTCTAAAGCTGGTCTGCAACTTCTGGATGATGTTTTATTGCCCTAACTGGTTCCTATACATTTAGTGCTTCTTGTTATGAAAGATAACAGCTGGGTAGCTGGAGGAGTCTGTTCGGTAAACGCTCTCTGCGGGAGTAAAACGTTACCTTGCTTGGGAGAAACGATTTTGCACTGTAAAACCTTACAGGATTAAATTGCAAATTACATCACAACCACTTTTTGCTCAGGTGCTATTGACTTGCCTGGAGCAGGTGCCATTTTTTCCCTGCTCGGGGAAGCGCCCCGTGGCCGAAGGGCTCACGGTGGCTGCAGAGGGAGGCCCCAGCACAGCGACCAGCAGTGGAGCTGCACCAGGGAGCTAGCTGAAGATGGAGCGCTGAGGGGAAATCGCAATAAACCCGGGCTACCTGTGACTGCCAGGCCTCTCCCACGCCCGGGGCGGAGGCAGCTCCGCCCCTTGGGGCCCGTCCCCTGTGCGGGCGTCGCCTCGCTGTCCCTCCCCGCGCCGTGCTGCCCGGAACCGGCTGAGCGTAGCGGCTCGCCGGGTGGGCAGCAGCGGCCTCTAGTGGCGGCGCCGGGCCGGGCCGGGCCGGTGCACACAGCCCGGCATGGAGGAGGAGGAGGGGGCTGCGGGAGGCGCGGAGCAGCGGCGCCCCCGCCGCCGGCCTGGGGCCGAGCGTTCCCCTAGCCCCAGCCGCCTGGACGTGAGCTCCAGCCGCTTCGACCCGCTGCTGGCGCTGTACTCCGCCAGCACTCCGCTGCCCTTCCCCGCCGCGCCCTGCTTCAACAACCTCGCCGAGTACGAGAGCTTCCAGCGCGGCCTGCTCCGACCGCGCGGCCGCCGCGCCGCTACCGCCCGCCGCGGCCCGCGCGCCGCCCGCCGCGGCCCGCCCGCCGCCGACCCCGAGCGCATCCAGCGCCTCCGCAGCCTCATGGTCAACGCGGGCCCCGAGCAGGCGGCGGCTGAGGGCAGTGCGACGGCCCGGCGCCGTAGGGCGCCGCGGAACGTCCTCACTAGGATGCCCCGTAAGCGAGGGCGGGCCGTCTGAGGGACCGCGGCCCTGTGGGTGGCTGAGCGGGAAGCTGGGGCTGGGGGATGCTGGCGGGAGGTGGGGAGGGGCGGCAGGTTGACGGGTGCTGGCGAAGGGGACGGAGGGTAAGAGCCTGAGGTAGGAGGATGGTGGCCGATGGTGTGAGTGGCTGGGCTGAGTCCCCGCTGAGGTGTGGTCGAGGGGATGTGGGCTGGGCCTGGAGGCGCGAAGTTGGGATGGAGTTTGAAGAGAGCGGTGGCTGAAGGAAGTGGTTGGGTGATGGTGGGCTGTGGGTGCCTCGGATGGGAAATGATGGAGTTTGGGTGGGAAATGATACTTGCGTGCGGTGAAAGGCTGCGAAGATTGTGTGTGGGAAAGAGGAACAGTACATTTCACAGAACTGCTTACTCAGAGGTTACACTGATTGATTATGGTGACAACCTCACCTGTTTACTTAATTCATCCTCTTGATTTTAAGGAAAAAATTATGAGAAACTACTGTTCTTTCAAAAGTACTATTTTGAAACCAAGGGGCGAATTTTAGCCCAGGCAGCTTGTAATTAAAGCATAACCACAGTATGAGTCTGTAACACACTTCTGTATCTTGGTTACTAACAGTACATCCTGGGGGCGTAAATACAACACTGGCATTTCCAGTAATGTGATGGTGACACAAGCTTCTTGGTATAGATCTATGTGCACCGTTGGGGTAGTAGCCCCTAAACGCAAAGGGATGCAACTTGTGCACCTACACCAAGAATCAAACGGCATTGCTATCACATGAGATATAACATTAGTGCACTTAAAATTACTGAGTGTTTTTGGATATCGAAGTATCTCTTCCAATTGCTAGCATCACCTTAATATTCTTTTAATAAAAGCGTAAAGCCCAAATGTTCTATTCTGAATGCCCAAAGCAGAACTTTTTTCTTTCTTATTAGACACCAAAACACAATGTATTCATTGCTGTAGGTGCTGCATCATCCTAAATATCATGTCAGTTTAGCATTCTGCACAAATGCAAATGTTCTGTTGCTGTGGGATTTCCAAAAGAACTGACCTTAAATACTGATTTAGAGTCTTAATATAAAGCGTCTGTATTTGGATTACAGTGTGATGGAAATTGAAAAGGAAGCCTCTAATAATTAACTGTAGTGGTGGTCTAGCACATAAATCCCATACTTCTATTAAGAGCACATATTAAATAGCCACACATCTAAGCCTGTATATCTGAGTCTTAGAAGAAGACTGGCACACCTGACATAGAAAGTGTTATTCAGCAGTCTGGATTGTTTTAAGAATAATTTATAGCCAGAATGGTGTGTTTTCCCTGTAAGTAGGGGCCTGTCTGCACTGGAGAAGGAGCCAGTGTTTGAAGCTTGGATTCTAAGGTGGTAGCTGCCTCTGAAAGTATGATATGTCATTTGCCGCATCCTGCAGTTCTGCTGCTGTGATCCCTGGTAGCTGTGACAGGGTATGATGTGTTCCTTAAATTCAGTGGGTCAGAAATGTAAAATGGAGCTAAAATTTTATCTGATGTGAGGGGTGATTTCAGATGAGCTGTAAATGCAAGAAGGAAGCTAGTTTAGCAGTGCCTGGTTTGGATCAGTACAGAAGAAGCTATTTCTAATTACTTTGCATTTACCAAAGGGCAGAGAACTCGCATGCAAGCAGTTGCCACAGTGTCAGAAAGGCTTTGGCAGTGTTTTGAGTTACTTCCGCTGTTCTAACTTGCTTTGCTCTTGTGTTTGTTTTGTTATTTGGTTGGTTTTGTTTTGTTGTTTTTTAAATATTGCCTCTTAGTAAAGTCTACCCTTAGGACAGGGACTTGAACTTAACCAGAGTTTGGATCTGTTTTCTCACTCCTGGGGTGTACTTGTCCTCTGGCTTACAGTAGTTTTCTAGTCATTCTTCAGAATCCTTGTGTTAAGTATGTGCTTATTTTCTACAAATAGGGATTGGAATTTGAGTACAAAACTGACTAGGTAATTTATTCCCCTATGAATTGAAAAATTTTTAATACAGATGCTTAACAGCATCAATAGCCACAGGTAAGATCTAGCTGCATGCCCAGCCTGGGCATTACAGGCTTGCAGAAGAGGTACGTTGCAAAATATAAATTCTGGTTTTTGTTGTTTTTTTTTTTTTCTGAAAAGTGGATGTCAGGTTGTAGAAAAGCTTTTGGATGATATGTTCTGCCCTTTTGATTAGCTGAAGATGGAAATTTGCCCTGGTGAAGCCAGAACTTTATGCAGCACAGAAAAGTAGGAAGGCCTACATTTGCTAGAGCTGTAAATGGTGTTTTCCACCAGGCCTAATGGGGTGCTGAGAAACAAAGGCAGTGCTGGAAATAAAGATTGTACTTGGAATTTTATAGCAAGTTGTAGATAAAGTTCCTATGTAAAAGTAACATTGGAATCTAAAAAACCTAAACCTCTAAGTCTAAAATTATCCTGTAAAGTCTCAGCGTTGGTTAGAAAAAATACTGTTATCTGATTAAAAGCATCAATCTGATGTAGTGAAGGTGTCATCTGTGGTTCTCATGATGCACCTGTGAATTCAGAAAATATGTTTATCATCAGCTCTGCTGAAGGAAACAAGATTCATAAAAAGTCTTCCGTAAGAAAAGCTAGGAGGTACTGGGTATCTTATGATCTGTGTGAAAGCAGTTTTCTCCAGCTAGCTATCTGGCTTGCAAGAAGTCAATGTATCTCAAAAAATAAATGTGATTAGGTTAATTCAGAGGAAACTGCTTTAGATTTCCCTGCTGTGGCTAAGAATTGCCATGCAGCCAAATAGCACAGATTGGCTGTCATACAGTAACATTTTACACTCACAATATGCATTTTCTAGTGTGCAAATCAAACCTTGAATACATAGTCCTTAAAGCACAAGGCAAGATCATCTCTAACTCAGATGTTTCATTCATTAATATGAAGAATTGTGTGAGATTTCTAGACTGATATTTTTCCCCAGCTCGTAGCAGGAATTGTACAGCAGTCCCAGGGCTGCACTTGTAGAGGCAAATGTGTAGCTGTAATTTGTCACTGGAGTGGCTTCACCATGGCGTAGGTGGAAGTTGTGAAGTAAATATCTACCCCTTTGGGTAATTTTCGCTTGCAAAGGTTTCTAATGTGCAGATAAGTCTTGTGTGTACCTGGTAAGCTGTGTGCTTTCCTGAATTCCTTTGGTTTTGCCCTGACTGAAAGCATTATTGGTCTGTGGTTTAACATGGTTTCATTGGTGGCTGCTTCTTTGCCAAAGACTTGTACATCTTTGAAGGATATTTTGTTGAAGACTGGTGATGTTCTCTTTCTGTTTTAGTCCATGAAGGCAGCCCACTGGGGGAACTTCATCGCTGTGTCCGAGACGGTGTAAAAATCAATGTCCATATCCGCACTTTCAAAGGCCTTCGTGGAGTCTGCACAGGGTTTTTGGTTGCATTTGACAAGTTCTGGAATATGGTAATTATTGTTCCAGCTCTTGATTTATAACTGCTGTATTGAAAACTTTTAATTTGCATCAGGTTTAAGCAAAAACTGGAAGATTCATGTGGTATTGTGGTTCATAAAGCTTATCTGCTCTGACAGTGAGTGCTGGCTTTCAGATATAAGTGGTGCTTGGTGTTGGGTTGGTATGTCTGAGAGGTGCCATCTTTGAAGGGTTTTAGGTGAGAGAGAAGCTTTGAAGAGTTTCCAACCTCTTCATAGGTTTTGTACAAGAACTCAGGAAGGTGGAATATGAGGAATATCAGAGGCTTCCAAAACTATCGCTGAAAAACACAATCTTATAGAGGTAGCTCCTTCTCTGTTTTCTTTCACTGATATGTCACCGGGATGTCAGTAACAAGAGCTTTTCCCTGCATTCTACGTCATGAAAATCTTAAAGACAGTGGATGGAACAGCAGCTCTTAATGTGTGAGTATGGAGCTGTGAAAAGTTTGGAAATTTCAGAGAGGGGGAAAGGAATTTTGCAGGCAAGGCTCACAAAGATCTTGCAAGTGATGCAGATGTGAGGTTTTGCTGTTACTTTTATACCTCAGTTCAGCTTAGATGATTAAGAAACCAGCCACAAAGCTTGTTCCTAGGATGGGCTTTTTCTCAGAATGTAATTTTAACACAAAGCTGGTCCAAAACTTCCTCATGTTTTCTTTTAATTTTGACCTTTCTGGGTTGTTTTATTTTTGTTTTGTTTGTTTTTTTTTTAATCTTTTCTAGGCCCTGACAGATGTGGATGAGACATACAGGAAACCAGTAATGGGCAAAGCTTTCTATGCAGAACCTCAGCTCACACTAACTCGGGTAGGTAACTGTCTCCAGTTTTCACGTTTTTTCAGTATGTCCTTTTTCACTGTAGTAGAAGAGAGGAATTGTTTGGAAAACTGTATTTACAATTTAAATATTTTACCCCCTTTTATTACAGATGACTCTAAAATAACTTGAACTCAGGGTGGGGAACAAAACAGTTTTCTGACCTTTTTTAAAGTCCTTTCACCATAGTTCAGTGTTAGAGAAGTTCTTTTTTAGAGTTTCTAGTATCAGGTCATGGTTGCTGCCACTGCTTAGTGCAGTATGCTGACCTTCTGTAAGCTCACTATGTGGTTTTGGATTTGTTTTGTGCATGATTTGCACCTGTGGCTGATCTGGTCCACTTCTGTCCTGCCAGGTGATTTGGCAGTGTTTAGCTCTGGTACTAACATTCATGGAGCAACAGCCTTTGTCTCCATCCAGCAAAACAGTCCCATCGCTATAGTCACTGGGACTTCCAGTCTAGGTACTGCGAAGCCCAAGATTCTGCATATTGCTCCAAAACAAGACGCTGTCTAGGATCCAGCTGCAAAGAAAGATGTTTACCAAGTTGAGAACTGAAGACATGATAGATGAACTTCTGAACAATGAAGTTAAAAAAAATGTGACAGGGCTGTGCCTTTTGAATGGCATAGCTCTGGGCTTTTAGGACATCAGAGAAACACCACAAAAACTTTTAAACTGTTTCATTGTGAGGAATTTGCTTTCAAATTCCTGCCTTTTAAATGTGTTTTCTGATAGATCCCACCCTTCCTTTTTAAAAGAGTAGTTAAAAATAATCGAGTTGTCATTGTTTCTTCAGCCCACTCTCGGGGATTGGCTTTCCATTCTGTTGCTGGGAAGAGACAGACTAACTGAGAGTCCTCTTCATTTGTCAGTATTTCATAAAAGCTTGCCTGCTGCCACAGTAAAAGCTGTTTCTTTTCCAGTTTCAGCACCATGTATTCTTAGGTTAATGAGTTTGTACAGTGCTTTGGATCTGCTGCTCTGGCCTTTATTATTTTTCTATTGTTCCTGGTCTGCAGGCCTCCCAGAATACCTGCATGCCATCTGCTAGTTTGTTTTGGGAACTCCATCATTTTTTCAGTATACACTCTTTGCTGATTGAAGCCCCTTATCTTAGGCCCCACCTGAGGACACAAGGATGGAAATGTCTCTTAATACTGTCTTAACAACATGACAAGAGCATTGGGCAAAGAGAGCTAATGGAGCAAGTTCAGTAGCTTTCTCTTGTTCCTGACCAAAGTTAATGCTACTGCACATCAGTATTGCTCCCCATATTAAATTCCTTGCTGCTCACATAAAGACACTCATGCACGTGCAAGAGATCCATTCATGTTCTGTCACTGTTTGACTTTGGCAAGAAACCATAGTCTATTGCTGGTAAAGATTCTTCACTAAATGTGTATTGTGAGCTCTGATTTGGGATTGTATATGCAAATAGGACATAGAAATGCTGAAGAAACATCCTTTCTTGTTTCATGAAAGTGGTCCTATATACATAAGTGTTCTTTTACAGCTGTTTGACAGACTCAAACTGCAGGATTCCTTGATGAAGAAGGGAGCTGACTCAAAGACTGTCTCAGAGGAGCTAGCCCTGACAAATGACTCTCAGACGCTGGGAATGAAAGCTGGATCAGGACGAGAGAGAGCAGAAGATGAACGTGAGAGGCAGAAACGCTTGGGCAGAGCTGGAGAAAAGAAGATGCCGGGTGACAGTTTGCATCTGGCTGCCAGAGGTGAAGCTGATGTGGGCAGCGGGACTGCCCACACTGAGGGTGCCAGCGCTGGTGGTACCCGTGCAAGAAGCCAGTCACGAAAAAAAAGGCGGCCCAAAGTGGATTATCAACAGGTGTTCACCCGTCACATAAACCAGATTTTTATTCGAGGAGAGAATGTTCTGCTTGTCCATTTAGCACATTGACTTGACTGAGCCTTCGTAAGTGTATTTACGTGGCAGCATGAATTGCCGCTGCAGCTCTCATTGCTCTTTAGCGCTCTCATTATCTATGGCAGTACTGTGGTTTTCCATTACCATAACAAGGTAGGGGAAATAATTCTAACTGGATTATCCCGAGTTTGAGGCCAAAGCAGCCTCCTTAGATCTGTGTTAGGAGTCTCAGGACAAGGTCAGCAACACAGTTGTTTCTGTGAGGTGAGGGAGGTAAGCACAGATCCACTGCTCCTTAAAAGAAGCTAACTAGAGAGAGTTGGAAGACAATATTGGTGTAATCAGTTCTAGGAGTTGACTGTGGCACATTTTTAAGGAGATTTAGATTAGATTTTAAGATTAGATCTCCACCTGAAATGAATCACAAATACTATTTTCCATGTGCCGAGTAATCTCAAGAGAAGACTGCAAATGAAACCAACAGTTTATCTGCTGTTGTTACATGGATGTCATCTTTTCCAGATATAATTCTGACAGTCATTTTGAAATTGACTACTAAAAGGTGGAGTCTCGTAATAGTGATGACTACTAGCCTCTTCTTCATAGTTAGCTCTGTAGTGCCCTCTGTGGTAGAAAGCTTCTTCATTGAGAACCGCTTTTTTTTTTTTTTTCTGTGAGATGGCAGGACCTTAATTTTTTTTTCAATATGAAAGCTTAGGCTTCTGTTTGTAATGCTGTGCTTCAGCCCTGTGTCACCGGTGAGCAGCTAATGTAGCTGATCCAGGAACCCCTGTATTTGAAGTTTATCTGTGAATGTTGTGGATGCAGATGGAAAATTGTACTTTTGCCTTTCACCCATTCGCTACTTAGTGTAATAGTGAAGTTTGCAAAGACATCGTTTTTCTTCTCAGAGTTAAGTGTTTGTGCTGAGCACAACTGTACTGTATCTAAGCACCTTTCAAGTCCCCTCTACTGAAACTAGAGGTGCTTTGTCTTCAGCAGTTCTCACAGAGCAGAAATCTTCATGGGCCTTTCCTACCCATGGAAAGATGCACCATCTGATTCCAGTTGAACCAAGCTTTGGATGTGTGTCTAAACATGTTCTGAAGTATAGAAGTCAAACTCAGTTCATCGATGGTGTTATTTTAGCAAGGTTGTTAAGCTACTGTAGATCAGACTAGACTTTTGCAGGTATAAACTCCTTTCCAAGAGAGCTACATGCAGAAGTTTGAGGATAAATGAAGCTGTTACATTATCTAGTCTGTTCCCTTAGCTGCCAAAGGACACTGGATTTCACACTGCTATGCCTATATTCATCTCAGCTACCTTACACGCATGAACTTGGGAGATTGCTTTATAGCAAATCTTGCATTGCATATAGAGGTCATAAGTCCTTAAAGTGAGTGACTGTGCTCACAGTGACATACCTTCCTGTTGCTGCAAATGCAGCATAATGGTTGTTGTCATTAAGGGTATGTCTGGTGCTTGTTGGGTGACTTACCAAAGTGATTTAGCAGGAATGTGTATGCCTCTGGGGGAGCCTGCAACTTATGTCAGCATTTCAGATGACATGGAGCTTGGATGGCTGATCAGCTCACCCACTGAGATGCAAACCCAAGTTCAGCCTGGGACAGAAGTGCCTCAGAATAAAAGGTACTGTTGCAGAAAAACAATTTTATCAAGAGTGACAAGAAAAAAAAAAATCAACAGTTTTTTATTATATCTAGCTTTATTGCTGCAGTCCTTCCTACTATGAACTGAGAATGGGCACTGAAAATATTCTTCTCTTGGAGGTTCTTTTTTCCTCTCCTTTTGTGCTGTTCTTTCTTGCATTCATCTGCAGTTCTTTGTTGCCAGCTAAACAGAGCCCTCACAAATTAGTAGAAACAAGGGGCTTATTTCTGCTCCTGGCTTCTCAGCAGCTCTTATTGCATATGAATATTTTTCTTCATTATGTTTTTGGTTGTGGGTTGTTTATTTCACCTCTGCTTTCTCACAGTTTTCATTGTATTTCAGTTGCTTGGGATGGCTTATCTCTGCCATTTCCATTCATGCCAAAGGCTACTGGTTTTGACCTCTCCACTTTCCTTCATACTTGACCAAAGGTTGTCAAATCTCTACTCAGGCCCATGTACTATGAAATCTAATCGAATTCTTGCTTTTCTTTACCTCCTATCTTTAATTCTCTTCATTCTGCTTAGTTTATACTGCCTTGTGCATTAAAGATACAACTACCATGCATGTTCTTGTGGATGTACTGCCCTCTTGCCTTGTCAGTTGACACTTGAAAGTTCTCAGTTGCTACTAGAGGTCTCTGTTTCCTTTCATCTGAAGATTTTCCTCTGAAACCTTGCAGATGTTTGTTGCTTCACATCTACAAGTTTCTTTTTTTATGTTTTATGAAAAATACTGGTGCTTAGACTTGCGTTTGTGCCTTGATTTTTATATCATCACTGACTCGTTCTTCCAAGATCATCACCTCAGTCAGCAAACCTAGTTAAGATCTATACAGTTTGTCTACTGGTTTTTACTCTACCTCATTATTAAATTGTTCCTTCTCTTTTCTCATTGCTGTCTCACCTGTGGAGTTGGTTAAAATTCTCTCTTCCAGTTAGGTTTAATGGCTTATTTGGTGGTTCTTCATTTATTTCCTACTTCCCTGTCCACCTCTCTCATTATTTCCAAGCAGCTTCCTAAAGACAGCTTCTTGTAGAACTTCAGATCTTCCAGAATGTCTTCCTTTTCCCTGCTTTTTGACACTATTTTTTAAAAGCCCTTTATCAAAATGCTGTTTTATGAATTTCGTCTCTTTCAAGCATCATGGTTGTGACTAAGCAAGTGATCCTGTATGTGTGTTCACTTGCATGTTGGATACTTAAGACAAAGTTGCTCTTTAAATAAAATTGAATGTGATGTTCTGAAATGAAGTCTTCTACCTCACTTAAGTATTCATTTAAATCTATTAAAAAAAAAAAAAAAAAAAAACAACAACCAAACAAACAATCCTTGGAAACAAATGAGCTTTTTTATTTATTTTTTAAAATCACTTCTATTAATTTATTTCCATGTTTTTCCTTTCCAAACCCAGCATACAGTCCAGTTTCTTTGTTCAAAAAGCTGTCTGCTCCTGGCCATTCCTCTATTGCTGCAGCATCACAAAGATGGTGTGAGCACTGACACCCAAAGTCATTCTGCTAAAGTGTAGGCAGTCTTTAAAAACAGAGAGCTTTGTGAGAGTGAAAAGCTTTGGGCCAAATAGAAAGAACTCTCTAGAAAGGATCCATCTATCAGTTGCAGCCTTCCTGGTATTTCTAGGACATTGTGCAGCCTGGTGCTCACCAGTGATTTCTAAAGTTTGTTTATGGTGAGATAATGCAAAGAGCAGTTTTCTGAACAACCTGTGAAGAAGTGTTGTGATAATGTGAGATTTTTTTTTTTTTAGTAATTTCTAAAATAGCAGACAAATATAAAACTTTGAAAATGTTACGATTCCAGCTGCAGAAACAATGTAATGCAGTAGTCTTGGAATGTGATATCACAGATAGATCTCATGGTATCATCATGTATCTTTTCATTGCCAGCACAGTCCATCTAGGGAGACAAGTCTCATAGTTAATTTAAGAGTGACGATTTTATTTGTATGGTGATATGGTTCTAGGGATCTTTGCAAATAGCCTGAATGGGGTTTCATGCAACTGCAGCATAAAACCTTGCTGTGGGGAAACTGGTAGGAAGAACTGGGACAAGAGCTGCAGTGTTACCCAACAGCTGTGGGTATAGGGGGTATATGGGTATAAGGACTGTGTCCTGGAAAACTTTTCTGCATAGGTCTTCATTTTTAACAAACACTTCTTAAACAGGGCTGTGGTAGTAGAATAGATAAGGCCAAAGGAAAAAAAGGAAGTTTGGTTTTAGTTCCTTCTCTCATCTGACTTCTCCAGCTTATTGCCTGAAAGTATTTTCTCTGATCTAGAGATGAGCACTTAGCATGTCCTCACCAGATTACTAAAGTAGTTGGTGAGCACTGTTCTCCATCTGCTTTTTGTCCTTCCATTTCTGGATTTGTTGCTTCTGATGCAGCTTTCCCTTCTGTATCATTTGGAAGCAGGAGAAGGCTTGAATTGAATGCCGACTAGTTCCGTCCCCCCCCCCACCCCCCCCCCCCCCCCCCCCCCCCCCCCCACCCCCCCCCCCCCACCCCCCGCTGCCCTCCCTCCTCGCTTCTTCGTCGCCCCTCTCGCTA
>JANIJG010012954.1:0-40880 GCA_024611175.1 Megaceryle torquata | reverse complement strand
AAAAAAAAAAAAAAAGAAAAAAAAAAAAAAAAAAAAAAAAAAAAAAAAAAAAAAAAAAAAAAAAAAAAAAAAAAAAAGTGGCAGTCTTTGCTTTGGGAATGATTTGAAAATTTGAGAGATTTACACATGACTGACATATTTCATTTAAATATCCTTTCTTTGCTCTAACCTGCTTCCTTTGGCTTACTTGGAGCCTTTAAAAAGGCATTCTTTCTGCTACCTATTAGCAGTCTAACCTGTTGTTTGTTAAGCAGCCAGGACCAATTTACAAACATTGTTTAAACAATCATTATACAGAATAAATTAATGGCATATTATGTGCTGCTTCTGCTAACCCACTTAAGACAACAGCAATACATATCTAATAAATATGTTCAAGTTTTCACCGAACTGTCATTGGAGTAACTGCTGTGTTGATCATTCTCTCTTTTCTTCTGTACTCAAGGGCTACATTGATATGGCTCTGATGTCTACCAGAAGAACATTCTTTTCTTCAATAATCTTTATTTTATCTGAATTTTTAGCACATTTGATGTGGGTTTTTTCCTTAGAGTCCAGAATTTACAAATGACACTTAGAATGGCAGAGATTCAGTGCAAGCTGCCTAAACATATGTATTTATTTAACTGTGGAAATTGTCCCCGTCTTACATGGGTCTACCTGTGACTCTCAGATATTTAGCTGAACGTGTGTCTTAGAGGGAGATGCTAAAGCCTTTTGCAGTGTCAAACTCTAGTTATCACCAAAGATCTTCTAGGTGTTTGTTTAGGTACGTATCACCCCAGCAAACTTCCCAGGGCTTAATTTCTCTTTTATATACTTTACTTTCTTCCATCCTATTCTCTGCCCTCACCTCTAAACCAGCTCAGTCTTTAAATTTCAGTGAACAAAACATGCAGCCTCCTCACAGACGTTGGTGCAATTCATGTGATTTGCACCAGAATAAGCCACAAACTGTGTTTACAGTGAATGTATTTTACTTTAGATGTTCAGCCTTGGGCACTGGCAGGTTACTCTCAGAATCTCCTCCAGCTTGCCCTTTCCTCATTTTTTCTTTTTTTTTTCCCCTGGAAGAAACCTCTGAATAAGATTTTCCCTTCACTACTGCTTTTTCTTTCTTTGCAGCTGTCTCTCTTTCTGTCTCATACACAGTTCCCTCACCACAAATAGCTGTTCTTGTAAATAAGGTAGACAGAGGCTGACTTGTAGCTGTACATAGACCACCCAAACTAGCCATAGCTCTAATCACATTTCACCTTTCCTTTCTGAAATGAACAACAAACTAAACTGGCTGCTCTTAAAGTTCTGCAAAGCATATTAAAGGCAAACTCACCAATAGTTTCCCCATGTTTTTCTGAGCCATATTGATCTGGTTCATATTACTGGAATTTATGATGGCTCTGTGGTGCTGGATCTTTGCCCCCTACTTTCATTTGCTTTCCCCATAACTGAAAAGCTAGCCCGGGTTAAACAAAAAGCATAACAGCTGTAATCAGTAAAAAGAGAAAATCAGATGCAGTGTGAGATTTTTGAGTCAAGCAGCACAGCTAGAAACTCAACCTAGAGGTGCTGTTGATTCAGTTTATGCGTAACGCTGAATAAGCTGGAAGCTGCTCTCAGGCTCCTTTGTTTAAAAACTGAGTACCAAAGAAAGAATTTCAGCCAAGTACTGTCCCACAGCAAATGTAAAAGTCATTTCATTCCTTTTTCATTTCCTCAGATTACAGTCAGTCAAGAATCTTACAGAAAAGGAAAGTCTATTCTTGCGTTCACCGGAATGGGTGAATCAGTTCAGATTAAGCAAGAAAAAGCACAAATCTTTGACCGAAACTTCAGGCAAACAAATTCAGACAGTCTAGGATACAAAGGATTCTAATTACCTTTGTGTTATTCTTTCTGGCTCGTCGCTTCATCATTTCTAGTGAAATCAGGATTGGAAATGCTAAAATAACAGAAGAAAATACTCTCATGGGGTTTTTTTCCAAAGCCTAGAGGCTCTTTGTAGACATACCTTAAGTGTATGCAGAATGTTTTTTCATGTCTGCCTGCATTCAGAAGCAAACAAATGTGCAATAGAAAATTATAAGAAACCATTTAATAAAGATTTAAAATTGCATGCTGGGACAGATATGCAAATTAGCAATTTGTAAATGTGCTTCTTGATTGAGTGCTGGTAGACGGATCCCTACCTCCTTCCTTGCTAGAACTGATGGGCAATGCATGTGTCATATTTAAATCCTGCAATCTACAGAAGACTTATTTGAGTTTCAAACATTTCATTCTATTTATCTTTGTGTAGAATATATTATATATTAAAATCTAGTAAATTACAGAAGTCAGACAAATGTAGGATTGTCCATTTGCAAATGTTTGGGACTTTTCTGAACTTCTGCTACTAATGATGTTACTGTGTGCTGCTGAAAGCCTTTCTCCAAAAGCTTCAGAATAAATTTGCTATCAGAATGGATGACAAGCATTCACACACCAAATAATGATATTTTTAATTCATAATTTATCATGTTATATGATGTCATAAATTAAATAAAGCTATATTAATTCTCAGTGAAAATATCCTTCCAGTGAATAGCAATCAGTTCCCACATGAGACTGCTTTTCAGACAAAGGGGGAGGTTGTGTGAAATATTTCTCCCATAAGAAAAAAGTGTTTTCAAAACCTGGTGAGGGAGTTTGCAGGAAGAAACGTCTGGAATGATAAACTGAATACAATCACTGTTAAAACGGAAAAGAGCACAGCAGCTTAAAATATTTGTTTAAAATGTAAAAATAAATCTTACGTCACTTTTCATTTTCCCTCATTCAAGCAAGCTGATATTTTTTGCCAGCGAGTTTTGTTCCAGTGGGGATGGGATTAAAACTGAGGACCAGACTGAATGTCCCTTTTTCTGGTGGAAAACCTGTGGAGGAAATCATGTGTGAAAACTGACAGAGAAATATTCCACAAAATCTGTCTTGTTCCTGCTAGTTCTTTTACTAAAGTCAGAGGGACAAAAAGCAGCATAAGCTAAACAAAATGACAGCAGACTGAACACATCTCAAACTATTTCTTTAACCTGACAGATTCAGAAACCCTGACCCATGGGCCCTTGAAAACAGGAAAAGGCACATCAGAATTCCCATTTACACAATTAATTTTTATTCTAACACAGAAGGAACTAGAAAATACCAGATCTATCAGTATTGAAATTTATACCTGATGGGAACGAAGCACTTAAATAAAAGGCTTGAAGACAGATCTACCAGCTGTCCACTAGATCCTAGCATAGTGGCTCTTCTCAACCAGTCCTTCTTTCCATTACAGCAACTCTGAGTGGTTTCTTGCATAAGGCAAGCTCTGTGCAGACCTTTCTGTGTTCCTATAATGGGATCTTTATTTCCATATCTTTGGAGATAAGCTCTGCTTCTGCTCCCTTGCTGCATGTTGGTTCCCTATACTCAGGGCCTTCAAGGAGTTAGGTACTCATACTAACAAGTCTCTTCCTCTTGGGTTTCTCCTTCATAGAGCCATTCTGCCTTCCAGGATTTGAAGTGTGTATCTCCATTGTTTGGGTCTTTTAAATTCAGGGCAGGAGTGTATGAAGTTGCTGCCTTGGATCACCTGAGCTAATTCTCTTTGGGATTACAACAGAAGTTCTCCATGAAGGTGCCTTTGGGTTCCAAACACCAAAGGACATTCAATCCACAGATGAGGCTAGAGTTCATCCAAAGCAGTTCATGCGATGTGGACAGCATGAATGCTGTGTCCTCAGTGCCAACTGTTTCACTGCTACCCTGGGCTACATTATTTGCTTAGAGAGACAGGCCTGCCTCTGTTCTGGTGAGAAAATGCAGCCTTCTACCTGGCATTCACAGGAGGTTTCAGCCTGCCTCAAAATATTCAGGAAAAAGCAGTCAGGTAACCTTCCAGCTCTAATGATAGAGGGCACAGCACATTGCATTTAAGGAAGAAACTGAACAAAAATGAAGCAGTTCTAATATCTCCCAGCATCTGTTGCACTTGTGAATATTATAGTGGCATGTTGGGAAAGCTTCACTGTTGGCTAGAGGATTCCTTGGGGAGGTGGGAGTTCTGGTTCAGATCACCCTCTTCAGTTTGCTTTTCCTTCCTTTGCTGGCTGTCGTCTTTCTCCTCAGAGACCTCACACTGCATCGGATGTTGTGGGAGTATAAAGCATTATCTTCTTCATTCCAGGAGATAGGTGGGAAGTTGGAACTGAGTTGCTTGACTATATTTGGACTAGGGTCATTATGACCATATCCAAAAGAAGCACTGAAGAAAAATTGCTAGCAGAATATAATGTGCATCTAGATTTTGAGAGGGCTGAATGGAAATATAAACACCAATGAAACACAAAAGGATGTATAGGTACCTCAGTATTCATCCACACTATGCAAGGGCCAGATACAAACTCAACTGGCTAATGGTGGTCAGACTTCTGTATCCACACATCTTGGTTCAACATGATAGAAAGACACAACCTAAGTTTTGAAAGTAATGCTGTCCTGCTAAGGGGTAGCCTTGTACCTATTAAGCCAGACACTAGTTTTACAAAAAGTGGATCTGTAACCTTCCATTCCCAGATCCAATGCAGCCCTCTCTTGCTTAGGTCTTCTAGTCATGGTCTGTATGAAAGGTATGCACATTTTGCATCTTCTTTGTGAATATAAACTCCAGTATTTGGATTAGATTTCCAGGTCTCTTAAAACATAGAGCTGTAAACATGCAGGTCATCACAGTTGGAGACAGATCACTACATTCCATATTTCCAGCTGAAGTGGAGTCAGATTGCTTCCCCTCACTTGAATTTGATCTTACGTTTAGTCCCTCTTTTGATGTCCTAATTACCATTAATGTAAATAAAACTTGAATATTTTTGATAGTAGGATGAATTTTAAATTGTCAGGAAAAGGCATACCATGATCTGAAGGCTGGAATTCTTCTGAGGTGCAGAGAACAGTATTCTGCAGGTACAGTAGGGTGGTACAGTTCATAACCATGGGTCCCCAGTAACATTTGTACCAAACCTTGGTTACCTCAGAAAGCTAGATGGAAAGCTGAAGGGATCTTTCAAAACATCACAGGTCTCTGTGGCTGCATAGAAATTCTGCAGCTGGGATCACCTGGTGCTGTGTCACTTTCACATACCAGTGGTATGATGGAACAAGATCCACAGCTACACCATCTCTACTCATCCAGTTATTTCCCCCCATTTCTCCCATTATTTCTTCATGTGCCTGTTTTCATGGAAAAGAAATCTACCTGAAATCTGACCACACCAGGACGGTGGTAAGTTTGAATTGGTAGAAGTGGATGAAGACTTGAGGCAAGCAAGCCAAGAGGAGGAAAAACTGTTCTGTCACCAGAGCAGAATTACACATGGTGTGGGTAACAGGACATGGAATGCATACAGAAAATGTATTAAGTAGCTCATCAAACACTGTCCATCCTCTACAATGAATGACACCAGCATTCTACCAAAAAATGGCATGGTAATAGCAAGACCCGTGGAAGACTAATCATAATGTGTATAAGGGGGACATTTAATGCAGAAAAAAAATCATAATTTTTCAGACAATCTTGGTATTGGCATTTTTAAAATCTTGTAACCTTATATGTGTTTTGTATATGAATATTCATTAATCATCATATATTGTTTAATAGTTTTATGTAAGTAAAACAGTACTTAGTAGGAAAGAATAAGGCTCTCAAATTTCATCGAACATACATTCAAGCAGACAATAGCTTGTAGTAAAGAAAAATATGATACTGAAACAAAGAACATTCCATTCTGTCCATATTTCACTTGAAACAATAGCCAAACACATTGCTTCTAGCAGTCATTTTGGACACTGTCAGGGCTCTGGAGAGAGATGGGAAAGCTGCTGGGCAGAGCCGTCAGGTGTACTAATGAGATAAGGGAGCTGGAGAGCTTCTTTCATAATGGTTGTTGGAAAGTTAGGAGGAGCAGTTTAGGGCTTGGGGGGGTTTCAGTTTTGGGCCACACATGCTTAAGGAAAGATTTGTATTGCATATCTCAAAGGAATCCACATAGTATACCTGTAGGAAGCACCAAACAATCATAAGCGGTGCCCAGCAACTCGTGCTCTCAGTGGATGTATGTACAGAGATGATGAAAAGGCAGCTAAACATCAAATTGAATAACATAGCCTCTAAAAATAAATCACAGTATTCGTTTCAAGTGTAACCAACATTCTCAACATTCTTTTGGCAAAACAATAGGAAGCTATTGCCAACTGCAGAGTCTTGGAAATTCATTTCATTTTTTTTTCAATATTGCATTCCTTCACTTCTAAAGAAGAAAATCAGTGTGCGGAGAATGTCTAAGAATGTATCTTCTTCCCATATTAGATATTCCAGATATAACTGACTGACCTGCTTATTCTTTTGGTGAAAAATAAATCAATTGAAACAATTAGTTAAGTGGAAATTATATGTTTGATGGTTCAGCTAAGTTCAATTATCACCAAAAGTGGGTATCGTCACCTCAGTTGATGAGTTCAGGTAATTTAGATTATTCATGAAAAACATAAATTACTCAGAAAAAAAAAAAAGACTTTTGACTTATAAAATAGTTTCAGCTCATTTTTTTCCCCTTGATTTTGATTTCTGTTTGCTTAAAAGATACAGAGATTGTTCCAAAAATCATACGTCACACATAAAGTAAAGATCTGAAGAATTTTCAGTATTTCCTCTTCATATGCAATCTTTCTGTTACCAGTTAGTTCTTGCCCCTTAGGCTTTATATGTATTTCCTTCCATTGAAGATGACAAAAATACAATCCAGAAAAAGCACTGAGCTACAGATTTCTACAGTTTCATGGAATACTTCCACTTTTACATGAGAAAGAAACAATATGAATATAAAGTTTGCATGTGAGCTTATGTTCTTTCAAAGTTACTGCCTCTTGGGTCTTTTGTTTCATAAACCTTTGGGAATTTCTGGGGGAAAAAAATCACACAAATAAAAGCTTTGTCTATTTTTAAAAATAATTTTATGATTTTTTATGAACATAAGGTGATCATATCTCTTTTGAAACACCTCTGTGCAAGTGTAAACTGCAAAATGCTCTCAGATCTTTAGGAGATCAAACAGCTCATAGATTTGAAAGTCAGCCTTAGCTTAACTGCAAAAACTTTGTCACTTTTGGATATATTATGATTGCTAAAATTTTGAATACTTAAAGTTAGGACTGAGATTGACAGAAAGTGGGGTAAAGTACTTCCTGTATGACACTGTGGTCATATGGGTTCAAAGGGGACTACTCAGCAAACCTGCTTGTAGAATTAATTTTGGACATCTTAGTCAGGAAGAACATTAACCTTTTAAGACAGTTCTATAGATTTCTCTAGAAATTCTCTCCCTACTGATCTCAGTAAGACTTTGCTTTGACGTAACTGGGGCGTGTGTATCAAGCTGCTGAAGATGACTAGATTTGCCCTCATTCTATCTGAGAAAGGGTATTTTCTTCTTCCGTCCCACTGAGGTTCTCTCAGACCAGTCTCTTATGCAATGAAAGCAAGAATGTGGTCAGCTGAAGATGACGGAACTGGCAATTTCAACACTAATGCATTACAAGGTCTTCCTGTCCAGTAGAACTGACAAGGTAAAAGATGAATGAACACATTTTCTCTTTGCTCTTTTTTCTTTCCTAATTGAAGATTAAGATTTAAAAATTATGTATTTGAAAAACAAAGATGAATTTCATGTCTATTGTGTTATCTCATTTATTACTTTTTGTCATATCTCAAAATTATGTAGTACACATTTTTGTCAAAATTTGAATCAACACTGACTATTGCAGCAATCAGCTGATCTGTTTCTTTACTTTCTAAATGCTTTCTCCTAAGAAAAAGGAAAACTTCATATAAAAGAAATAGAGAGCAAAAACACAGCAATAGGAGGAAGCCACTAGAACACCAAACCAAATGACAATCAACACAATATATTAGGAGTTCTATTTAGGTGCATTCAGCTGGGACATGGGGAAGGAGACTAATTATGGAGGTTAGATGGGTCAGAAGTTAGGAAATTAACCTTAGATTTAGAAGCCTTGCATTCTATTCCCTACTGTGCGACAGACTTTCTAGGTGAAACTGTGGTCAATTCCTTTTACTTCTGCCTTGAATTCAATTCTCCACGTGTAAAACTGAGCACATAACACTTCCCCAACACATCACATTCATGATTTTCATTATTTGAATATTACAGTGGCTTTGAGCGTACAGATTGGGGTAAGGGTAGACAGAAAAACAAAAGAAATGGGGTTTTTTTGAGAAGCTGAACTGCCTCCAGAAGGGAAGTCTCCAAAATAATTATAGCTATTAAGACAAACTCTGCCTTCATGGCAATTCAGATTGGAAAGATGTATGCTGTAATGTCACCCTGGGTATTTATTCCCTTAACTCTCCTCTTTTTCTTTGTTTAAATCAGAGGGCTAACATCACTTTGGCCCAGTTTTTGTGCTGCAGTACAGTGGTATCTATTAATATGTTGTTCTTCTAGTTTAAGTCTATAATTTAAAGCAACTATGAAAGTCAACATTCAGTAAAACCTATGTCCAGGAGTTCACAGAAGCCCCAGTAAGGGTGGTATTTTTAGTGAAACTGGTCCCAAATTACATCAATTACACAGTTTGCAGTGTTACACAGATGTAACTATCAGAGCTTGTTTCTGTTTCTGCTGCTCTGAGTATACAACAGTTCATGGAGACCTAGCTGATGATTGTATCTGTTTCATTTACAAACATTACTGCAAACATTGCTACACACATTACTACAAAAATTACTACATTTGTTTCATTTCAAATCTATTTTCTAGGTCTTATGATTTTTGTTTTTAATGTGAGCCAATGAACTGCTGGGACTGAAACATATAATGCTGCTCTGAATCCAGCATGGCCAGGACAGTTCTAAATTGCATCAAATCAGAAGGTTCCTCCTCAAAGGAGACAGGCCATGAAAAGACATTTCATGGGAAAGATTAACAGCAGCAAAACTAGTGCAGAAGACCAGCCAACAGTTTAATTTATATGCACAACCCCGAGTGTCTCTCTTCCCTATAGCAAATAGACAGCTCAGCTGTCTGCAGCTTTCTCATGCTTTTTCAGTACCTCTGTCTATCACTTATTCACATGGGGTATATGGGAGTAAGAGTAACTAACTGGGCAGTATAGCCTAATGGAGTTATAACCCCTGTTATTATGTTCCACTTATTTGCATCACCTGCTCCGATACCACTTTTTAAGAGGCATTTGCAAAACTGCACAGCCCTCTCCCCCACTCGTGCAGGTCATGTTCTTGAGGTAGCCTCTTAAATGGAACAATTTATCCTCAGGGAAGTGAGTCACACTTCAGTTAATGATGATGCTGAAGCCAGTAGGGGACAATGTAAAGGTTAACGTGAATATTTTGCAGCTGATATTTTAACAGAATCGTCCAGTTTTCCTGGGAAGAGAATGATTGCTCTCCACCAATTTGGTCCTGCTTTTTATAAATGGCTGCAAAATCAAGATCCGAAGCATAGCTTAACCTGGCAAGAACTCACTAAAAGGTATCCCAAGAGAGGAACTATTTCCAAATATTTTTAAATATGTTTCATCAGCTATACATGTTGATCTCAGCTTGATAACATCATCCCTTCTAAACACTCCCAGCAACTTACTAAGTCAGTCAGCTATAATTTACAGCTTATGCATGATGTTAAGGCTCTCTGATAAAGTCTTAGAGTTACAGACCATTGAAATCAATTAAACTGCTTATCAGTAGGCTTTAGAGTAGGCTATAAACACAATGGAAAAGTTCTGAGATTTCGTTGTTTCGGTAAAGAGCAAGAATAATCAAGCATTGATCAGTAAGTTCCTTCTAAATGTTCTGAAAATGTCTACATAAATAACATTTACAGTGGTATAATAGGTGGTGTCAAAATGGTGTTTTGAACAAATGAATAATTATATAGAATTTAAAACCACCTAATGAAAGATTTGTATCATATTACTATAAAATAGAGATATAACAGGTTTCCATTATGCTACGAAGAAATCTATTTCTGAAATAAATTCTATTTTCTTAACTGAATTCATGACTTACTACATATTAGGAGAGTTGGAGAGTTTGCATCTCAAACAAAAAGGAAACACAGAAATTCAACCACACACACATATTTCAGAAACAAGACTTGCCTACCTGTAAAACACTACAAATAAAGAGATTAATCTAATATTCTGCATACTACTTTATACCTAACACCTTTTTCACAACACACGTTAGTTAAGGGTTTCTTTGTGGATTTAAAGCAGGACTCTTAAATGCTGCTCTGAGGAAGTTTGAGGGGGGCACTAGGATTTCTTTCTTCAAATATTTGAAAACAAACAGCCTAGGTCAATACATTTGCAGACAGGTTTGCTTGAGATAACTTTCCTTGATCATAAGAAAAGATAGTATTCCTCTGCTGTTAACCCCAACCCCACCTCCAGAAGCAGATTCAGCATGAAGACTCCCGAAGACAACATGGACCCTAGGAGAAGGAGTACAACCAATACAACAATAAGGAAAACTGTAGTTCAGGAAAAAAAAAAAAAAAGATAAAATATCTCTCCCTTGCATAATGCCACTCAGCCCAGATTAAAAAGAACTGACCAGGACACGAATCATCTCTGTAGTTGATTCTGTGTTGATTTTTGCCCTCCAAAGTTTGATCTGGTGCACAGAACCAAGAGGACAAGGAACTTAAATACAATAGATTGCATGAAATCTAGACTAACTTTATCTAAAGGTATGTGGTAGACTGTATTCTAACCCAGGTGAAAGGCTGATGTTCCCATTATTATGCTACGTGGGCCCCAAAAGACCAAAACTAACCACACTAGCGACTGTTATTTTGTTATTTCTTGAGAGGGTTTTTAAACATGTTGAGTAATTTTACTTCTAGCAGTTGGGTTTTTGTGTGTAACTGCTGAAATAGTGCCTTGTACTGCAGTATTCACAGCTGTGACAGCAGCCATCCGTAGTAGCAACTGCATACAGCATTTCCTGCAACTGAATCACAGTTGTCCACACTTGACCCTGGCATGAAAGCCACTCATAGTCACATAAGCCACTGTTTAAACAGCAGATGGACCAGGAGGAGTGGGAAATGATCCCACTCCCAACTTTACTCCTGCCAGAACCTGGCTGTTGACTTTGGCTGCGACAGCTGCCACCAAAGGGGAGAGACAAGACTTGTTGCCCGGTGGCATAGAGTGCTGTAGGGCATGTCTGGGAAGCCCATTCCAGAAGCAGCAGTCCTTCTCCATGGTCTCTCCTTGTACCTTGTATGCAAGAATGGTTGCCAGGCCAGTTCCCAGCATGAGATTCCCCCTGCCCATACCAGCACAAGCTTACCTGCAAAGGGTCATTGAAGTAATTTCTGAGAAAAAGTAGTGTTCTCTCAGCCTGTCCTTCCTCTTTTCCCTGAGTAAAACTCATGTTTTCTGAGTTAAAAGGGAACATGTCTTCTGGTGTAAACAGGCACCCAGCCTAACATTTCTCTCAAGGCACTCGTAATCAAATACATAAGCCACATAGTTAACCTCTTGACACAGTACTTTTAATTGATACATTTTTAATCATAGACGACAAGATGTATCTGCTAATGAGTGCTGACACAGGCTGGAGAAAGGAGTATGGTTTTGAGCCTCAGGAATCCTGCGTGAGGTGTGACCGTGTTACCGACCTGTGTGGATTTCAGCAATAAGCAACCTCCCTGCCTCTTCAGGAAGGCTCCCAAGCTGAGGTTCAATAAGAATGTATCAGTTGTCTATAGACATTCTGAAGTAGTTTTTTGAAACAAAGCCTTCACTCCAGGTAGCTTTTATCACAACCTGGGCAATGGGGACTATTTAATCTAATTGTACTCTCACAAGAACAGAAGGATAATTTAGAAACTCTTTGAGGCTAAAAGATGTCAGTCATCCTCACCTTGAGATAGTTTATTTACTAATCTCTTCAGATGAGCTTTTCTCCTTAAACACAGTGAAGGAAGATGGAGGGAAAAGGCTTTATTTCTGTGTAATGTTAGTGATGTGTTTGATGGTCCAGTTCAGTCAAAGATCAACAGCATATGAAGATTTCCCAAAAGACCTTCATCATTAGTGGTGTAGATCTCATCACAATTCAACACATTTATTGCTCTGGTGCTTTTCACAGATGGCTGTGACATTAGTTTTCCTCCTTGGCATTTTTAGCAACTATACTTTAAAGAAAACAAGCTGGACTAACAAATCTTGTGAAGATTCTAACACAAAGTGCTAAAAGGATAGGAAAAGTCTCAGTTAAGAGTGAAATGTACCATATGCCCTCCAACAACTGTGCATCATGTAGTACTACCTTTGTGACTGTCTTATTGTTCCCAATTGTACCTGGATGTGTGTAGAAATAAAACTTCCACTCCAAGCTGTAAATTTCTTTCTTTTCATTATTTTTTGTCACTTCTGAAAAAAACTCTTTTTTTGGCATAGTTTAGTTTTTTTTGAGAGAGATTTTCTATAGATAAATAGAGCTAGGTAATTAATAGCTTCATAGACATCCTCTACTATGAACATTTTTAGTTCAAGAACACAAACCAATTTTAAGTAGTGGGGCTGAGTTTTTAACCTACTTGCTTTTTATAGGACTTGTTAAAGATAAAAGTGATGTATGGAGAATCACTGTCTTTGAGAGTATGTTATAGCCCTTATTTGCATAATAAAAGAAAGTATGCATAAGCTTAATAGTAATCATAAATGTATATTAATGAAGACATTTATAGACACATGAAAATGTATATCACATAGGGAAAAAAATCTCAGTTATTAATGTTGACAGATTCAATACAGATGATGTTATGTATGTTAATATTATTATAAAACCTTATTGTTATTCATAGGCTTATATTAATATTGTCATTATGAATCATATTCTGTCAGTTCCCATGAGAAAATAAAAATAAATGATGGCAATACATAGTGGCAAAGTGGCATTGTCATGTTCATATTAATGTCAAGTTCAAATTAAAATTAGTTCTAAAATTAGTGACAAAGGCATTGGTTTGCATTTAAAAATAATAAGCATTCACGTTAATGCTGCTAGTAAATTGTTATTGAAATAACCAGCTTCAGTAACTATAGATTGAATGTGTTTGTTGTCAAACTAAATGGAAACAAAATCTTCTGAGGTTGTCATTCTTGGCCAGTGAATAAGGAAAATGATGGGCAGACTCTTAGCCTGTGAATGTGTTGTTCCTGATTCTTTTTCCTGATGACATTTATTTTACCCCAGAGTTGATTTGTGGATTTTGCTTTGGTTATTTTTGATCCTTATGTCACAAAAGCCTGGTTGAAAGCTCGCTGAAGGGCATGAATGTCTCTGGGATCCAAACAGAGGGTAGTCACTGGATATCCTTAGGGTTTACTGTGTAGTACTTCATCTTCCTTCACTGCTTATGGACCATATGCAATGTTGAACTATCTTTGGTCCAACCTACTGCTAGAAGAATCACAATAAATGTTTGCTTGCTTACATCTCCACTCATTTTCTTAAGAAAGTTTTGAATGAGAACTTAAAAACACACTTAACTGAAGGGCTTTGCTAACATGATGACTGAAATTGTTTCACCTTTCTCGTCTAGCATTGTGTCAGCATGGAGTTTTTTGTTGCATATACAGTACGGTCAGCATTTTTGTACTGCTTTGCTCAGACAACATAGAGTCTCTGGTGGCTATTAATCACAGACAGAAGGTTAAGCCCTGAAACATTTTTTTCCCCTCACTCTATTTTATTTTGCTTGGGTCAAAAACGTATGGAAAAATCTATGTAGAAATAGGGATCAGGATATTATTATTTCCCAGACAAGCTGAAACAGTTGCAATACACCATAATATATAGTGAGCACCATTCATGAGAATTAGTGTTTGGATTGAATTATGTTGCTACTCTGAAGAGGATTCAAGAAACCCTAATAGCTGGTCCTTTGGGAAATACACTAGCTGCACATGGAGAGTTTCATTGGAAGAGGTTGAGTTGTATATAGATTCTCACGGACACACAACATATTTCCTATAGTGAGCGGCACATGCATATGGCCATCTGTGTACACAGAGGACTTTGAAAGTACATAAGAATCTATCTCTTCATTCAGCCACTTAATTATTATGTTTATTTGCCTTAGATACTTTACAATTTAGAGAGAGTTTTTCATATGTCTACCAATAGATCTTGTCCTTAGATTTTTTAATATTTGTGTTTAACTAAGGATATAAAAATCTATACAATGAGAAATTGTGCACAGGATGTATATATTAAAAGTTACTTGTATCCTTTTTTTCTATTCCCTGAGAGGTTACAATTCATTTAACCTATGCATTACTGGTTCCATACTGTCCTAGATACAAGCAGAAAGCCTACATACAGGGAGCAACTTTCCCCCATTGTTTTCCCACTTGGGAAGACAAATCCCACTGTCATTCCTGTGAGCACAAACTGAGGAGACTGGTACCACTGAGCTGAACTGAGCTATTCTGCAATCCCACTGGTCAAACCCTGAGAATCTACATGGGAAAAGTTATTTCAACCTAAAGGTTAACTAACAGTCTGCACTAGTACCTGTGTAGGGAGTCCATAGGTAGTCGGTATGCAGAAAATTTTGAGAAGGATGACAAATCTAACTTTATAGTAAGCAAATTCAAAATGAGAAAGAAATATTACATTAAATCTCCCCAATCAGAACTGATAATTCTTTCTGCAAAGCCCTAATCTTGTTTCCTGTTCAGGAAAAGATGCTCTCAGTAATGCATAGGGCCCTATTCCAGACAAATGCTTTAATGATGTGATTAGCTTTAATAATGTAAATTATCCCATTAAAATCTATTTACTAAATCAGGCAGTAAAATAGCTCAGAGGGCCTCATCCTTCAGTCTCTTTTAGCAGAGCACTCTTTTTTAGCCTAGAAGCACAGAATTTTGCGTGGATATCTTGGCAGAAAAGTAGAAGAGAACAGTACTCTCAAAAACTTTTGAGAGATGAATTTCCCACTTAATGTGCAGCATTAAAATCAAGGGCTTTCCTTTAGAGGTATTTTCGGATTGTCTTGATTTGTGTATGGATAGCTTTCACATAAATCAGTGATCTTGCTACACTCAGATCATCTCTTTTTGTTATCACCAAAACCTGAGAAAAAAAAGTTCCCTCCCCTCTTTTTTCTGCCCTTCTGCCTTTCATTTGGGAGGGGTGAGAAGCCATGGCTACCCCAAGGGAAGGAATGAAACACAGACAAGCTACATAGCAATCTGCAGCTTAAGCCTGGCACCAGATCAGCCTCTGAAGTGCTTCCTTTCAGAGAAGCCGCTTACCTACCATCCATAAGTATGTGAAAGTCTGTTTCTTTTCTACGTTTTGTCAACACTTGTTTATCTCACTCTACCAAATCTCCTTGAATTGAGTTGCGTGTCTGCAAAATGAATCCGATGCTCAAACAAGCTATTGACATTCTCTGCCCCCACCCGAAAAAAAAGTTTCTTTTTTTCTGTTGGCAATGATCCATGACATTTAAATTCTGTCTTCCACAACAGGCTTATAGAAAACTAAAGAAAGAACTACAGTGACAGTGAAGGAAACATAACTCTATCACTCATTTAAACCAACTGGCAAAGCCAGTAAGGGCAATATGAATTTTCTTTACCAGCTTACTTCTTTACTTTTTACATGACTGAATTCCTGATACACTGCCTGTCATTTTCAAGATCCCAGTATGAATTTCCAGAATAACAATAAATTCCATGATGGCAAAAGAATAACGGACTTGAGAATATATCTGAGTTTGTCAAGAATTAATTTGAAACCCATTTTAACAAGCCTAGCAGCTGCTGTTTCATACAGGAGCGAAAAAGGTAACAAACGCCCCCAGTTAATCCAGGCTCTCAGCTGGCGTTTGCCCGGCCGTGTTCATGCCACTGCTGATCTGGAGAGATGCCAAACTGGATGGTCTGGCTGTCTTATGTTTTACTTCTCACTAACTTTTAATGTTAACCCAAGGCAAAGCTGTTCTTTGATGTGTGGCCTTAAGAAAGCAGCATTACCAGAAACCTCGTCTCTGAGGTCTAGAGATATTCAAGCTGTAGGGAAAATAAGTCTGGACTTCTGGAAAATGCATTTCCTTGAAGAGATGTCCCACTCAATGTCACCTGATAAAGCTCCTATGATTTCATGGCAGAACTCTGAGCGCTCAGGCCTACTTCCCCCTGACCTCTACCTCACACTTTGCATTCCATACTTTTCCTTTGATTTCTGATTATGAAGAAATGAATTCTTGCAATCATTTACAAACCTGATGAGGAGCATAGAAGTACACCTTTGCCTCTTTCCTGAAGCTCATTATACCCCTCCATCTTTTTTTTTTTTAACTATGATTCATAGAATAGTAAGAATGATAATAAGAAAGACATACTAAATGCATTCTTGTAACTCTTGTTACATGATTGCTCTCTAACATATGTGCTCCAGTGTTTTCCCCAAGCTTGCTGTGAAAATGATGACATTCCCACGGGGAAAATACTTCCATTAAAAAAAAATACACTGTTTTTATATGCAGCCTATATTTATTTAACCATAATGTCACTCTAAGTTTAGATCATTTCCTCACCCCGTTCAATGCTTGTATTTGTTGTATATCAGCTCATCCATTTACATATTTGCTGTTTGGTGAAGTGGTAGGAACTTTTTAATTGTTCATCATCTTTAAATCCCTTCTTCCATCATTGTAACCCTGTATTTATCGGTACCTTGCTGTAGGTAGTGGAACTGAAGGCAATAGTCCAGGTGTGATATGACCAGGGAGGTACAGTAACAGTGCTGCTGTTCAGAATGATTGTTCCTTTGATTCACTACACGAGATCTCATTGTTTTTTATTGCCATTGCAATGCACTGCTGACTCCTGCTCAGCTGTTTGCCTGCTTTCAGCCCCAGATGTCTTTCAGTATGAGGCATCTCACATGCTTCCTTCTTCAGGAATATCTGGCCTTTGGAAACATTGTGGTGCTGTCTTCTAAACAAATTACATTTTTTTCTCTCTGGATGTGTGTCAGAGACATGTAGCCTTGTTAATACTCATCAGCTGCTTATACACATGTGCATTTATTAGCCCTTAAAGATGCTTGACATCACAGAGGACCTCATGTGAATTAGGCAGCATTAACTTTGCAGTTCCTTTGTCATGAGTCCTGTCCACCTTTCAAATCTTTTTACTTTACAAATATCTAAAGAGTTTCAAGAGCAGAGGAAAGGAAGAATCATACCAAGAAACTTGCTGACCCCTTTCTAAATGTCATGCAAGTGATTCTGAACACAGACAAATCTCTTTTCTCTTGGTTCCTATGGAAACATCCACCTCTACTCTCCTTTATCACCATATAGCTTATTTATCATGTCTCTAGGTATTTTCTTTCTCTGCTTCCCAAAACGCTTGAATTGAATATACTTTCCATATTTACTCCTTATGTGATTTGACACTTTCTGTATCATTGATGGAAACATTCAGCAAGATCTCAGACGAATCTTTCCCCCACACCTTGGCAAAAGCTCCATAACTTCACTAGGGGAAAGGGTGGACTGTCAGCGTTTCTACACAAACCTGTTCCTATTTTAGATGTGCTTCTTTCAAAGATGCTATGGGTGTTCACTACCAAGACAGGTAGAATGGGTGGCTGGAGATCAAATACAGCTTCTCTTCAGCATTAAAATCACACATTTGCCTGTAAAATTAATCAAGGTAATAACTGATAGCATCTATTTATGTGCAGACAGAAATATGAAATACAGATTAGGCAGGCAATTTTTAACATTTTGCTTCTTTTTTCTAGAGCAAAGTGATACTTGTGATAGATTCAGTGCATTAAAACTAATTGTAACTTTAGAAAAAGCATAATATCAGAAAAAAAATGTTACAGACTATGAGTGATATTGCCTTCAAGCCTTGAATAGATCATTTCACTCTTGCTACATTTCTCAGTAAAGAAAAAGGAAGGGGGTGTAGGAAGAAATAAGTCCTTTTCTGAATGATTAAGACCAAGATCTGGAACAATATTATGCTGTATCTGGGGGAGTGAGTTTTTACATCACCTGGTGAAGAGCAAACTTTTATCTGACCTCAAGATTAATGGTTCTTCACATCTTTAGTGATAACACTACTTATATCTCCTCAGAAAGGGACCTGTTTTTACCAATTTTCAGTTATCATCAATGAAAATTACAGTGTGAGCTCATTAATAATTTTATTAGCAAAATTGCAGTGCAACAATCTTTGGATGCAAAACAGAAACGTACATCTGTGGATTGAGAGGAGGGGGAAATGTTTAAAATTGGTCCTAATAACAAAGCCAGTTCTAACACCAAGTCATGAAATTACCACTAAACAGCAGCAATGGAACTACAAAATGAAGTGTGATAAGAAAGGAAGCTGAAGGGCAAGTACTGGGCATATTTCTAAAAAAAGGAAAGCCCAAGAAACCTTTGGCTGCCAGGGTTTGGGGTTTTTTTTGCACTCTTTGCATTCTTACTGGATGATGCACAGAGAAGATAGTAACATTTATCATTTAAAAAATGAAAGAGTTTCAGACAGGGTTTGCATGTGGGGGCACGTAAGTCTCAAGGTTGTCTTTTTGCCAGTGTGCTGTAACGTTATTGCACTCAGGGCACACTGCTGACAGTCACTGTTCTGCAAAAATGACAGAAAATGGGGAACAGGAGTAAGCAGTTTCACTTCTTGCACAGAAAATGTCAACTTAGCTGTTATCTTATGGCCTAAGTGATTAGCAGAAATACACAATCATTTCTGAAGTTGTTTACTCTATCTGCCACAGAGGCAGCCAAATTCCCAAGCTAGCTGAACAGTTTTGCTTTCAATTCACAGGGTTGCTTGCTTATATTAGAGAGGATGCTTCACTCTCTCACAGTGATTTTTGCTGCCACGTTTTTGTGTGCTGTTGTTTTTTTTCCTAACTCACTTCCCTTTAAATAAAGTTCTCTTTTACCAGGAGGATGAAATGATCAGGCACTTTTCAGCACAAAGAAGCCACCAATCAAACATTTGTTGCATAATTTAGACATGCGGTGAGGGAGAGCCTACCAACATAATTCCACTGTGCTGTTTACCCAGCATACCCAGATAAAGTCCCTGAAGGCACTGTAAGCGTATTAAAAAAAGGAAAAAAAAAAAGTTGCTTTTTCCATCTTTCTCTTACTCCCTCATTACACACTGGGCTTTCTTCCAAAATACTGGAGGTCAGTCTGAGGGGCTTTTTATAACTTAATCCTTAGAATCTGGGATCCACACTTGGTTTTTTTCTTCATGTCAATGAAAAAAGGGAAAAAAAAATCTTTCTGTTTTAGACTTTTTTTTTTTTTTCTAAAGAGGAAGTTGGATTCTCAGCTCCATTGAGAATTACATTTTCTTTTCTTTCTTCCCAATCTGGCTGGCTTTCAAAAGGCCTTTAATTATCTATTATTAAATTGCCTGGTTTTTCTGTTCCAATGTTTAATATAAAGCAGAATGCTTAAAACTGCCCCTTCTGACAGACTGTAACAAAAGTAATATTTTATTTTCTAATTCTGAGATAATTTATTATGATAAATAAATTACTTTATTTTGGTAGTGAATTAATCAGTAATTGCTGTTATATTGGCTTCAGGGCTCGTTAAAAATATATGTTTCTCTAGTAATAATGTTTTTGCACTAATGTATCTTCGTACTGTGCTTTTTAAAAATATATGCTATGATTGCAATAGAAATATTGCATTTATATATTATCTTTCACCAAGGAAGAGGCTAGATCTTCTACAATATACACCTGTGATGAGATAGAGAGACTCTACAGAGAACTTTAGGTTCATTTTCTTTGGGTGGAAATGGAACAAACTCCAGTACAAGCTCTCTGACCCCTTATTCTTCACATGAAATTAGATCCAAACACCGTCTTCCACTAAAGGACTATTTGGAAATTGCATCATCAAACATTAAAGAGAAGCTTTATCTAGGGACACCACAGGAACTGTGCATGAATATTCCATATTCCAGAGTTTCTCAAACTCTGGTCCCTGGAAATCATAGGTCAAAGGCATCACCACATCCTTCTTTGGAGAGCGGACATTTTTCCCATACATTCATAGCAGGGATATGATGAAATGGGGGGGGGGAAAATGAAAGTCTAGAAGTGGTATGCTATAGAAAAGGAGTGCATTTGCTGCATATATTCATGTAATGATAAACTGAAAATGAGGTGTGATCCTGCAGAACACATCTCCTGCAAGTATGCAGCTCGCTTATGAATATTACTCTGAACCAGATGCAGCTGTGAGAAGGCAGCACAAGGCACTCCTCCAGCTTCTGAGCTTTTCTGGGGAAAAGCCTTTAACACACAGTGTACTATGTTTTGCTTCAGTAATGATAGAAGCAGAACCCATGGGCAGGTTTAGCACCAAAGTGCCACTGAAGTATTTGTTCCAGACTTAAGCGTGCTTCCCACTGACTTTGATTGACAACCAAAGTCAAAGTTGCCTAAGCCTTTGGTTCCCTGAGGGTCTGACCAAAAAACATTGATATATCTACTCTAGGCAGCACAATGACTGTTTTAAAGAACCTGTCCCCATAAGTATCATCCAAAATCCAGAGCTATAAGCTGTGCTCCCTGTAAAATATGAGAGAATCAAGTTCCTTAGACGTATGACTCAGAAGCTCATGCCCTTGCCTTAGGAAGAAATCAGCCAGTCAAACATACATAGCTGTATGTATGTTTGTATGTATGTACGTATGAGTTCTTTCACTATCTCTCATTTCAAAACTTCAGACTCACCAGACCAGGGAGCCTCAGGTTAAAAGAAATTAAGACTGGGTTTCATCACATCATAATACCTCTACCTTTCTCATGTTGACAAGGTAAAAGCCCCACCTAGAAGCTGATGGTCCAAAAGTGAGAAGATGAATTACTAGTGCTCCACACTTGCAGTTATGGAAAGGTTGAGGTTTCTTCCTTTCCAAAAAAATCAACTCGCCTTAAGCACTTGGTAAGAAAGAGGTTCAGCTTTGAATGAAGAAGCAGTTGCTATGACTGGAATGTATAAAATCAGACCAGTGGAAGGGAAAAATATGTTAGCAGTACAGATTTGAACAGTTTAACAACAATAAAAAATACACTTACACTATTTACTTAAATAATGCATGGGCTAAAAAAAAAAAAGTACTGAATATTTAAGAAGAAATAGAAAAGGAGAAAAATGCAGTTTGCTAAAGTAATATCTGAGTGTGAAACCATGATTCCTAAACTATGATTTTCAATTACCACGTGCCACTGAGCCATCAGTGTGCACACAGTGCTGCACTCTGTCAGGCCTTACAGGACACATCCTTACAGAAGGTCCTTACTACAGCCAGTCTTCTGAGGGAAAACTTTAAGGTAATCAGCTCCCTTTCATTTTTCAATCCTTCAATTTTCTCATAGGTAGCAGTTTCACAATACAGATATTTGTCTGTTAGGAACCTGATGGAAATTACCAAACTCCTTCACATACATCACATAGTTCAAAGCATAAATTTATCTCCTGGCTTTTCCAATAGTTAAAATGTGCTAAAGCATAAGGTGAAGTTTTAATAAGAAAGAACTGTACTCAAGTGTTTTCTGTGAAATACCCTTTTCTTCTTACTCTGTGTATTTAGGGTTAACTTGAAATTCTCTACATGGTCAAGTATTTCTGATTAAATTTGGAAAAGAGATTGGCAGGCACTACTGGGCTTATTATTAATATTATCTTGTGTGAATCTCATTGTGGTTTCCTGGGCATCATTTCCCGTGGATTTTTTTAAATACTGACATGGAAAAAAACCAAGAAGTAGACAAGTCTGTCTTAAACTGCTATAGATATAATATCTAGCTACATCAAGGACACCTAAAGTATAGTCTGTAAAGCATTCTAGGTGTAAGATATCTAAAGGATTTTGGCTTCATGATTAACATTCTGAGATGGTGAACTAACTTGTAAAGTAGCTGATGGTTGATGTGAGAAGCAACTCCAGCATAGCTGTTGTAAATGTCAATACCACAGAAAGACATGAGAGTATGAAGGGGCATCCAGTTTCTGCTTTATAAATAAAAAAAACTCCACTAACACAGTAGGAAGAAAGTACTGGAATAGATTTGCCCTTCCCAGTAGCCCTCCTCTGTCATATACACCCTGATCCATTTCTGTGAATCTATAAGGCCAGGCTATTCAAAGTGGAAAATTTCTATCAGTTGCAATTGTAAATGTTTTGGATGTTCTTGTGAAAGTCTACTATGAGTCCGGACTAATTTTAAAATTAAAACCCTGCTTGTCTGTCTTTTAAACTGAGACAAAGGCCGTTAGACCACTTATTAGGTGCCTCTGGCTTGAAAAATACACTTCTGTAGAAAACAAGCTAGGTCTTGTAATATGCTCCACTTAAGATTTGTTTTTATTTCCCCAATTTTTCAAAATAATTTACATTCTTATTTTTAAAAACCCTTTAGTTATGCATAAAATTGTTCCTGTTCCTCTAAATGAGAGGCCAGATTGTTGACCTAATATAGAGCTTTTTAGCTCCATCGAGTCCAACGTAGCTAGCCAACATATACCAACCATTGGTCTAGTAAAGCTGTATGTGAATCCTCATTCTATTTATTGAAATGGAAGGATGCAGATATTACATAGCCAGCTTGTTCCTTCCTACCATTGTCAAAATCATATTGATGTTGGCAATACCGGCCTGACCAACCAGATTAACAACAAGGAGAGATTTGTGTAAGGGGAGTACATGTGTACCTTGCAGGCCTATCTCAGAGATGGTGGCAATTTCCTCTTGCCCTTTTTCAGTATTCTTTATACATAGCTTTATGAAAAGTTACAGTATTGCCAGAGACATAGAAAAGATCCAGCTAGTCTGTTTTACTCAGAACTGAAAGCTTTAAAGGTTAGTCTTGAGGGACATTATAGCACTGCAGGTCAATAATGCCTGGTAACCTTTGCCATGTCTCCTGAGGGTGAACACACATTTTGTGATACTCCATTCTGCTACAGATGAAAGCCTTTGGAAGGACTGGATTAAGGTCAGGGACCATATGGAAAAATCCCCTGGAGGATGTTCTGTAAGGGGACTGAGCACATGTGGAGCAGCAGAATGTTTTCCTCCCCTGGCCCTCACTCTCACATTACTCTGTCTTCGAAGCAAAGGTAGAAGGAGGATTCTTGGCTCTAACAGAAGCTGATAAAATATTTTAGATCCAAACTTCCCAGGCCAGGTATTTTAAAGGGAATCATTTGAGACTTAGCTGCTGCTGAATGCTGCTTTCAGAGCATGTGAAAGAAGTGACTATGTGAGGGGTTTGTTTGTGTTGGGGATGTCAGTTTAGGGGTTTTGTTGTGGGTTATTTTTTTAGGATCTGTTCATTTAAAGATTGAATGTGGTCTTTTCCACTTACAAGTTGAATTTTCAGCTCATTCCTATTTGAAACTTCTCAGCTAAGCATAAAAATTGCTCCAGGAAATCTTCAGTGAAGAATCATTTCAATTTTGTAATGCATTTATTTCAACAATCACCATGGCCCTTATCTTAACCTCCTGAATTAGAACAAGCATACTAGATTTTGCTTCAGTGACAGGCTATAGTGTGATAAACCCATCTTTTTTTTAAGTTGCAGTCTATCAGATAGTTGTAGGAAGATTAAACATTACCATTTGACTTATTGGAACAATCATAGCTAAAGGACATACTTGAAATCTAGAATTTACAGCTATAGTGGTTTGTGCTTATGTTTTCTTCCTTCATTACTGTGCATTTTGTAACATCAAGAGGACATACTCCTTTTTCAGTTAAAATTACTTTATGATATTGAAAATTAGAAATGAGTTTTAAATGAAAAGGAAAAAAAGAAATTCTGCCTCCCCTCAGAAATCCACAGAAAAATCAAGGTATTTAAATTAACATCTGCTTATAGTGGAAGACTGGCTGCAAAATTAAGCTCCCTATGTAGGCTGCATTTCTTAAATTCTAGAATGCTCAGATCATCGGTCCATTGTCACCAATATAAACTGGAAAATGAGCAGAGAAAATCGTATCTTCAGCTGATAGAAATAAACTGCACTCAGCTGAAGCCTGTTTTTCTCTACTGATCTGAACAAGCTACAGCTCTGGTCCTTTAGGATGTAGGAGGAGAAGTTTGATAGTGCAAGAAGTTCATCTTGAAACAAACCTTTCTGATTTGGCTGTTAAGAAATCTGTTTGAGAAGCATCTCTGTCTCCAACTTTATGGTTTGCCCCCAAGAGCTAATAACACAGTGCATTGCACTCCCAAAGTAGAAACTTTAAGAAATAATCACTTTAAAGGAGCATCACTGCCATGGTTTTTTGTTTTGTATTGGTTTTACTTTGTTCTTATCTCTTCTACATCCTCTGCCTAAAGGTTTGCTTTCAGATTTGGAAGATGTCCAAAATCTTCTCAGTTTTTGTTTTTATCTGCATTTGCAACATCCATTTCTTTCTTCGTCTGTTAAGTACGGTGCAGCTTTCATTCTCTCTCTGGAATCAAGAGGAATACTTGTCAGCCTCACAGAAATCAATACAATAAGGAGCATAGCTGGAAAACACGCTCAGTAGAAGCACAGGCACATTGATGTAGCATTGCATTTTCTTATCCAGATATCAAGGTGTGACAATATGCTGTTAACAACGTCTTTTCTATTAGGATTAATTACGTTTGTAAAAACATTTTTAGGCTCACACAGGCACATTCTGATTTTCCAAGCTGCTGAGCTCTGAGTCAGGACTATCACATCTCGTGTGCCGAGTGCACCATCATCTAATAGTCTCTGGGTGTAGGGGTACAGCTCATCCAGCTCTTGGCCAGACACTACAGGGTGTCCCTTGCTCTTCATATGACCTGCCAGGGGCAGACGTGTTCTTCCACCTACAAGTCCCATCCTCAGTCTCTGCATGGTTCACTCCCCAGGGGCAGCCTGACCCCACAGCCACTGCGGGTAGAGTCTCGCACATCAGAAAAGAAGAAACTCAAGTTTCTTTTTTAAAGGCTCAGTGGGACATAAGTAGGCTCAGCACTTCAGAAAAGCAGGCCACTTATTTAATCACCTAAATGTGGATTTAAGTTTCCCATTGTTGAGAATCTAGGCCGCAGCATATGGGCCATTTTCACTGGGACACCCTGGCCGCTTTTTCATTGCTCCAGCAAACAAAGCAGCTGTAAATCTGGCTGGGTTTATGGCTGTTTTGCATTACTAGAGTAGCAGAAAGCAACCAGAGAACACTAGTGAACCTGTCTGTATATATAAAATGCCTTGACATTGTCCTTTTTAACCATCAGATTTTTCAGAGAAATAAATCCATATCTTTTAATGTCTGTTGTGTAATGGACAAGGACAGTTAAAGAGCAGATTTCTCTATTTCCTTGCCCTTTCCACTGCTGAACTCTTTAACTTTTCTAGCAAGAATTTCTTTTCCCTTCATTTAAACAGAGCTACCCGGTTTGAACTCCTGGTTTCAAAGCAGTGCCAATATATAAATGATTTCACCTTTAAGTGCTTGTTATGAATAGATAGCACAATATACACTTTCATTATCACCAGTCAAAGAACATGTAGAGTGCAAAGCTCGGTACTTTTCCAGCACCAGCAAAGGTGGCTGCTTAAGTGAAGGTATTACAAAGTGTTCTGTGGTGGAGACAGTAAACCAGATCTGTCACACCACTGAAGGTTTAGTATGCCATACTTATCATCCTTTTTATGGTGAAAGGAGTTCATACACACAAGGTCTATCTATATTGGGTCACATTTTGAGAAGTAATATGTCATTTTGCACTTGTTTGGTCATCTCTCCATCAGTCATTTGCAACCACTTAATTACACTGATTTATTCTGCTCATGCAGGGAAGTCTGAATGGACAAGTACTTTCCTTGCACCCAAAGATTTCAGGTGAACACCTTTAATGCAAACAGACCTTTACCTTATTGTGTACCACAGCTGGCAGACAGCTCTGCCATTGAACATATAAATTCTTCAGTTAGAAGCTGGTTAGGAAACAGGGCAGTTCACAGAGCTATAGGCTGAAATGCAGCCGAGGTGGTCTGACTCTGTAATAGGTATATTCTGTGCATAACTGTGAAAAAGTCACTTCACAGTTACTACATTTTCCCCTCTTAGGCAGCTCTTCCCCAAAGAGTATTTCAGTGCAAATATATTCACAATGGAAGAAGGCACAGTAAATAACAAGTGGTAATAAATCAAATATAAAACACAAAAATGTTATAACAAATTGTATGGCTTTCTGGAAATGTATTCTCATTGCAGTATACAGGCATTAAACAGCTAAAAATCTATTTCTGCTGATTACTTCTGTCACTAGCAGGGAAGCCAGCTGGGAATTGTCACAAAGATTGATATGGCCTGTGTTTTGTCCCCTAACAAAACTATGCAATGCCCTTCTCACGGGGGCCAGTATGTGAGGCACCACCAGTGCTAACAGCAGCCAGCATGTACATTGTATGAAAATGTCTGTATGTATTTAGCTTCAAATCATAACTGGTCTGGTTGCATACAGGAATATTTTTGCTTGTTTTTACATCAAATCTGAGAGTTTGACTATTTTGCAGACATTAGAATCAACCAAGTTTTTACTTCATCAAAGTCAGTATGGAACCATGATAGTGCCGCTTTTTGATAATACCTCTTCAGCTTTCTGTCCTACTTCTGCAGTTTTCCTTCAGCTAAGATTTCCTGAACCTCCTTAAACATACTTGAATTTTAATTCATTTTTTCAGCCTAACCATCTCTTTCTCTGCAGCTGAAAGAGGGATTGGTGTGAAAATATTTACAACTCCCTCAGCTGCTGCAGTAGTTCGGAGCAGCCTTTTCTTGGGTCTTCCACCACTGACCTAAACAGCTGAAATCAACATAAAAAGTTTCCTTTTATTCAGGTTTCTTCTCCTGGTCATGCCTCTGACATGCCCTCTGTACCAAAGGCAGCGATAGCTCCCTGAGTAGGAGGTGGGAATCCATCAAGGGAAATCAGAAACAAAGATTTAGTCAAATCAGACAGTTGGAAATATGTGAATTTCTGTACCAACATAGAGCAACCAGATTTCTGGCTAACCAGCAAGTACTGATATAGATGAGTCAGTGCTATGTCCCAGCCACTCTAGAACACCACTGATAGGTACTATGCAGTGACTGTAAATATCTGCTTAGTGTTCAGTCCTGTGAGGTGAAAGGGTTTGGGTCTGAACTCTGATCCATTTCTAAAACACTTGTGAGGCAGAGCTAGAAAAAAAGGGCATTTATTAATTTAAAAGTTGCATTCATGGGTTGCACCGGGATCTCTTAACTTAAAACTAGAAACAGCTCCTTCTACACAGATATAGATCATGGTCTTGATTTGCAGCACATCTGCAATAAATGCCTTTGTGTTTGTTTCTCCCACCATAAATGTGAAGTTCAGAAGGAAAAGGATGGAGAGATGTATCTTACAATTAGCTATATATTTCAATATAGGCTATACAGTATTCTTATTCACCTTGAATAACTTATTGTTCAAGTAATGCTACTGGAATGCAAATACTTTGCTATAATTTGGAGATATATATATAATGTGTACATGAGCAAGCCTAACCCAGTTGGAACATTACACTGCATAGGGGAAAAAAATGCACCAGATACAATTCCATGAGCTGTATCCTTGCTATTTTGAGAACTCAGCTATTAATAACTATATGTATATTTAATAATATGCTTCTGTTAGCATATGTTAAAAAATCCAAGTCGTTTTTTTGACAGTAAAATTGACATAAATTTACTTGTTCAGCCTTTGTGGGGAGGGCTGAGCTCTGAAATAGCAGCAGAGTCACAGGTTAAATCTCTTCCAGTGTGTGCTCTGCCGATCATCAGCTGAAATTCTAGGGACAGGATGAAGCATGAATTTGATTTCTCCTTAGCTGTCTTTCCCAAACATATGTGTTGCATCAGTAGACATATCCAGCGTAAGGAGTTTGCCGTTGCAAATGCACCATAAAGATACTGCTGATAAAAACCCCTCGGAATGTCTTGTTGTCAAAGTAAATCCAAATTCTTTGGGGAAAATATTAATTTGGCCTTTGAGTATTTTAATGCTAATCTGTGTATGTTTTTATTTGTTTTCATGTGGTTTTATAACATGGCAATGACGATGCACAGTGGGAATAGTGTTATATCAGGATGTAATAAGAACAATATGATATTGTTGTGTAATATTTTAAAATATTCTATTCATATTTTTATTGATTAAGCTTTTAAATTGTTCTGATTAAACCCTCTTTTCTGAATCAAAACACCCTAAGTTTCTTAATTTGGCTTCAAGGCTGAATTCCAAACTTAAAAGCAGAATTTTAGGAGTGAGATGAATCTCCATTAATTTTATGAGCACAGTTTATCAAGCGGAAAAAATACTGAATATTTAGAATAAATTAAATTAATTTGTCTTCCCTTTTTCTGCTTAGAATAGAGATTTAGGGAAAAAAAAATTTTTACTCCATTTTAATACAGTGTCAGTTACAATCTCAACCTTGGTATAATGCATACAAAATACCTATTACACTACAGCTCTAATTTTAGGTAAACTGTCTCTATTTTCCCTCTCTGATTTGATATGTGCTGACCACTGCTGAGAGATGATGCCTAAAGGAAAATGCATTTCCTGACAGAATCATCAGAAATTAGCTTGATAAGAAATGGGACATGAAAAGATAATGGTGGAGGAGAAGTGGTCTCTTTTGTGACAAATTCAGCTGTTGAAACATCTTGATTAAATGCAATTTTCAGTGAAGTAATCGACAGCCTTATTCTTAAACATTTCTTATTCTATATCAGCCCAAATATATGTAAAATGGGGCTATTTTTTCCTCAAGAAAAGTTAGCCTATTCATAGCCAGACATATACCTGAATATCTCTAATTAGAAGCACACCCACAGTCACCTTTCTCCACAACATGTGGGAGCTGTCCCACCCTGGAACGTGTGAGTGGTGCTATAAATAGGTGTTAACATTAAACTCAGATACCATTGTTCCAAGTGTTTGAAATGCTAAAAGCTACTTTGAATGTTCTGCTTTGCATCTACAGATACTGCACGTCTCCCGTGTGCCTATGTTAGTAATAAATATATTTCCTAATCACTTGGTGAATTTGTATAGTTGACTGCCCTGACCCACTGCAGTCCTTCTGTTGCGGCTGTAATGGTCAAGTTGTATGAAAGAGAGAAGCTTCGTAGCTGTTCTTAGACCGACATAGCCTGAAAACTTTGGAGAATGTAACTGTTCTTTAGGTTGTTTCCATCCAAAGGAAGCACTGTATTGACAACTTGAGCATTCTGAATGGCTGTTAGCTAATTAACTACAGTGGCGGTGAGTCAGTGCCAACCTCTGTGTTTCCTTTAACAAAGATACTCAAAAAGACCCTGAGTGCAGCCTATTGCCCGAAAGAAACATCTACAGCATTTCTAAGTCATCCATCACCCAGGCATCTGAATGCTAGCTGTAGTTCAGCTGACTACATTAACAAAATGTTAAAGACTGTGATTATACTTATTCCATGACAGAAACCTTGTTTATTAATATGGTTTTTTAAATACCACTCCACAAGTTAAAAGCTTTATGCACGTTAAAATACAACCCATGTTTCTGCACTGGGTTTCAACATATTATTCAGCACTGGTTAGCTAATAGAGCTTTATTTTTTTTCTTCAGTGAATGTCTTATTCTCTATAACTGTGGATTTCTGTTTATTGGGGAAGATGTGGAAATAATGGCAAATTGTAAGATACCTTGATGCTATCTCATGTAACTATTTAACAATACTGTACCTGTTATATGGGCTGTAGAAAAGAGAAAATTATCAGTTCCACTGGCAAAATCTTTAATGTTCAGCTTAATATTGAGCAATTACAGTCTTGCTTTTTTCTCACCTTTTCTTTTTTTTTTTCCCTGCACATTTTTAGGTTTTTGATTTATGATAATCACTTCTGTTTCTTTCTTTATATTTGGGTTCTGGTTTTGTAAGTGATGGAGTCGTGGAGCACTGAAATTCAAAACTGAAGGGTGCCAGACTCAAATCCCACGCTATGTGGTAGTCTGAAAGATTATTTTCCACATTACAGTGATTAAATTAGGCCAGAAAGTACCACAGCCCCTGATGTGCATGTGGTAATACTTTGAAAGGACAGAAACAGTTCCCAACAGCTTCAAAATTGTCCAGCACAGAGTAGCTGCTGTGTGGGCTTTTATCCTCCTACAGATAACGTCAAGCATATCTACTGCTGTGTGCATTCTGCAGCCTTGATAAGAGGAGGAAAAAAACTTTTCAGGACTACAAGACACAGTTAAAACTAGAGCTTTCACTCTATCCACTGGCAGATTTGGGGATTAAAATAGCATAACTCCAAGGTATTCTGTTAGTTTTATAGATATTGAGGACATAAATGCACTTGGATTTTATTTTCTGAGAGTCCCTACTAAAAAGGACTATGCAGCCATAATATATTTAATAATTACAGTAGTTTCAAACAACTGAAAATATGACAATAGTACACAGTGACCTTAGAGATAGGTCAGGTAATTACTGTGCAGTGCTAGAGAAAACTTGAGGCAGTAAAAGTTGTTGTTGCTGGTTTTGCTGTTAGTGGTGATAATGTGGCGCATTTAAGTTATGTAATAGATTTATATGTCAAATTACTCTTTTCCTCAGCACAATCCTAGGAAAGCACCTTTGTTTCTGTGTACCCTCTAAGGTACATTCCTCTGTGAATCATCAGTCTATGTTATTATTAGTCTTTTGCATTAACTGTGTAATATTATGGAAGGTGACTTAAGCAAAGTGACCTGTAGTACTGCAGTGCATTTCATGAGCTTGAAAACACCATCGGAGGCAGAGGAGGGAAGTGATCTCTTGCAAGTGCTCACCTATGCTTTATTTCAGTTTATTTTGGTTTATTTTGCCTTGTTTTGTTTCTAACATAGCTTTCTCCTAAGCAGATGAAGGCTCTTTGGCAATATTGTTGATGGAAAACATGAGCGTGTTGCATATTGTCAAATTAAACACACATGTAGTGAGTGCAACAGGAAGAACTATCCAGAGTAAGGGGCTAAATTCCACAACAGACCTTTCTTGTGCCTGAAGGTTTGCCTTGATTGCATGTTTTCTTTGGCAGTGAAGGCAACTTAAGCTGTGCTGTCATCCCTACTCCCAGCTCTCTACGCCCCATGGCACATCTGGCCTCATTGCTCCCTGACATCCAGTTTCACAAATTCAACAGACCTGTTCTGGCTGCTGATGGCCTGGTTTAGTCCATGAGATCATCTCCTTCCCTTACCCAAGCTGTGGTACTTCTAAAACTTTATATGGCTCATATTCCAGAAACTAAGGCAAATCCAAGAAATCACTGGGTTTGTACGGTTGGTTGGATGGAATTAGTTGTTCACCTTCATGAACAGTCTCAGCTTGGGAGCAGATAAGCCTTGATTTTGGTGTAAGGGATAAGTTGAGCAGAAGGAGCTCTTAAGGTTAGCTGGTCACTTCTTAGATCCCCTTAGCTGTCGTGAGAAGCTACATCTGAGTCTGAATGAAGCTCCTATGCAGCTATGAAACTCCTTTGGTCCCTAATCCAGCTGAGTCTTTTGTCACAAAAATGAGCTGCAGGATGAGAGACTGAATTTATTGCCTGATGGTTAAGGAACTTCCTTTCAAAACAATATTTAATTAGTTATTCAAAATAGAACAGCTGCCACAAGAGCTCCTAAATAAACCTGAAATACTCCTAGGTTAGGGCACTAATAAATAAGAAAGGGTTAGGGCACTAATACATAAGAAAGGAGGGTTGAATAAAAAAAGTGCTTCTGAAGAGAGAGGGTAAACTCCTTTAAATTAAAAGTAAACACCGTTTTCCTATTTTGTTCTGCAAAAACTCTTTAACTAAACCCGATCCAAACTCATAAACTATTCAAGTCAAACTTGAAATTATATTCTGCAGCAAATAAAAATTAATTCCTTTTTTCTCTCTGCATTTTCAAGATTTCAGTTCTGCTGAAATAGTTCTTCACGGATACATCTGTCTTAAGAGAGAGACCTCCTTCACCAGCAGCTGCTGCAGGTGTCTGCTGTGTTAAACCATTGGCAAGGACTCCGGTACACGATTCCTTCCGAAGTAAGTTGGAGAAGTTATTTCCCCAGCCTCTTTTCCCTTCCTTCTCTGAAAAAAAAAGATTATTCACATTGCAGAGGTGGCAGAGTAAGTGATAGGTCTACTGCTGTGGTACCCATAACCAAGGGCAAAAAATTAATCTATCACTTGAGGAACTCAGGCATTAACTTCAACAAGAGCTGGTGCCTTTCCAGGCACTTGTCTCCGAGTCCAACACAATTGTAGGACAATCTCAAGTCATCAAGTTTAGCTACTTGAAAGAATTTAATGCTCTCCGTTTGAGACAGACACTGATCATTTGTCTATTCCTAGCTAGTTTTCAGTGGTGCTCAAGTTAGTCCACTTTATTTTGCATGGCAAGGACTTGAGGCCTTCCTAGCCCTCGTGGGCAAACACCAGCCTCTCAGCTGAGGTTATTTAAGCCGGAGTAGACAGTGATCCTGCACTCTCTGATGTGCCAGCACCATTTCTCGACTGACTGGAAAGTAAGCCAGTTCCGAGAATCAAACCAGACCTTTCAAATAAAAGCAAGTATCTTTCAGGAGCTGCCAGTAAAGGCAGAACCATGGATATGCTGGCTTAGACTGACTGAAACTGTCACAGGAGTGTCCCCTCTGGGGACAGTAGTTTCCAGCTGTAGGCAGTAGTTTCTCAAAACACAGTAGTTCAGCCACTTGTGATTCTGTGACCATAACCTGAGGTTAATGGTGAACATTAACTGTGTCAAAGTTAATGCCATAATGTAGCTGGCATTCAGTGTAAATGACAGCAATTTCAGGCAATGGGTGTTTGAGGCAAATAAACATTGCAAGTCTAGGTCTCGATTAAGTTTCATGTTTAGTAGCCATGACAAAACACCTCCTCAGATTTATTAATGAGTCAGATGGATATGAGTGCTAATGAAAACGGACAGGTAGGTAATGAGGGAGGTACAGTCAGAACATAGGATTAAAGTCAGGTACAATTAAAGTTCAGCTCCCTAGTCAAACACAGGCTCCTTTGGGGCCCTAGGTAAATCATTTATGCACAGCCTTTCAGTCTTTAAAGAGAGGATAATAATATTCATTATCTTCACACATACACCTTGAGATTGTGAGCAGGTTTGCTGTATTTTTTTTTTTTTCTTAATTCTCAGAAGTGCCAGTAGATTACCAATATCACGACTACAATACTGGGCAGAGCTGCGGTTTGGCAAATGCTGTGTAGGTTTCTTCCCAGAGCTTCACTTGCAGACACCTTTACCCCTTATCAGTTACGCTGTTCTACTCTAAGCTTAAGACAAGCTGCCAGGAAAATACCTGCTACCTGTAGGAGTGATGCCACATCATGAGACAATCAGTGACTCTCATGCTATTCCCAGCAGAGCTGCCTTTGAACACCAGGTCTCTAGGAGTGACTTGAAAGACTCAGCACACAATGACAGCACAAATGTCAGGTATCCAGTAAAGGAGAGAGAAAATACTTGTCCTGCCCAAAGGTTGTAAAACAAAACCAAACAATGCAGACAAATTGCAGGGGAAGGAGAGGAGGGAGGGGGTTAGTGAGAGGGAGAGAAACTGCTAGATCAAGCCATCTGGATTAAAACCAGATCAGTCACTCTAAATTGGTGCTTGAGTGCTGAGCAAATGAGCTAGAGGAAGAAGAAAATCTGTGTGTTTGTATAGCTGCATTGTAGGGCAGTGTTGGGAAGTGGTGTTTTACACCTTAAGCAGAGGAAAGTCTGTGCTTTGGCTGATATTATGAAGCTGTTAGTAAGAAGTCAGGTGTATTTTGGGATATCCCCACGCACATGTACTGCTGACCAAGGTCTACAGCCTTTCCAGAACCAAGGCAGCAGTTAGTAATTAAATCTTAATGGTTATCTGCTGAGATGAAAACACTCGGGACAGTGAGAATCTGAAGTTTAAGAGACTCTCTCTCTGGAAAGGGATTTTGGAGCAAGGAAGAGTTACCACAGGCAAAATAAAGATATAGAAGACAGAGATTAAAAAAATAAATAAATAAGCAACAACAACAACAAATAGCAGAGACATAATGAAGAAAGGAGATGTGCGTACTTGAAAAGAGAATCATTGACTTACCTGGGGACAAGCCAAACAGGAGTTAACTCATGAACTGCACAAGCAGCTGACATTCAGTTGTCACAGAATGAAAAGAAACTCACACTGGGAATATAAAGAGGAGTTGTTATTTTAGGTAAATTTGAAGATTTTCTTGCTCTATTTAGCAGACAATAAAGGTAATTTGTTTACCGCTCCACATGCACCTGAGAAATGAGTTGCAGCTCAGCATGCTCATGCAAGCTAAAATTTGGGAAAGGGTAATCTCAAACAAGGACAAATCTCAAGGACTGAAGTTAATCCTACAACTATACAGATTTTGTTCAAGCTTCAGGGCTTAAGTCACACACATTCTAGTGTCTGGTCAGCGTCTAGCCAGGGAGCTTAGCCAGATCTGTGACACACGAGTTATGTATACATATACGTGCCTTTCAACAACAGAGCTTGCACTTTGCCTTGGCATAGCATCAGTTGTAACAGAACTGCCTCTAGACCATGTTTCACTCGGTATCAAAGTCTGTCCAGAAAACAGATGAATCCATGTAGACAACAATCCATTCATTTAATTCTTCCACAGCATTTTCTCCACAAGTAATCTGGCTTCTGCTGATAAATCTGTTGGTCATCTTTTAAAGGCAAAAGTCATTGAATGTATTTTATAAAAATCTTTTTTTTTTCTTTTTTCCTTTTCCTCTATTACATCTGCAACATTATTCTAACTGGTTAGAAATTGATGTTTATGGAAGTGCCTAGACTCACTGCCTGTGAGAAATGGTCTGGCACATCCTACAGCTCCAGGAAAATGCGGAAAAAAGGAGTGGAGGTGCTATTAAAAAGCATTTCACTCACCAACCATGCCAGTCTAAGACTGGAAAGGGAGGCGGAGGGAAAGTTTTACCCACAAGCATGTACTTACAAGTGAGAAATGGAATAATTGCTGCTAATTACTCTATTACCCTTCAAATTTTTATTTTCCCATCAAATCTGGTTGAAATCACCAGCATGTTTGAAAGCTACTGGGAAGAACACTAGAATTTAGAAATCTGGATACAAGTATCTTGAAATGACCTTCCCACAGATGTACATAGAATCTTGATTCATCCTCTTTCTTCAGTTAGACCTGTATCAGAATCATCTCAGACATGGTAAAGGTTGTTGTTTTGTTCCTCACTTTAGTTTCAACTTAACATAACCTAACTAAGCTCAAGGAATGCTCAATCCCCTTTTGATAGAGGCTGAAAGACAGCAGGTGTTTCATTATCCTTGATAGTGCTCAAAGTTGCTTAGGGAAGGAAGAGCTAATACCATATCCCAGACTAATCCTGCTTTCTTAGGAAATCCCCCTGTTTGGTGATGTCCAGAGGCCAATATTTTGCTTTAAAAAAAATTTAAAATATACTTTCAGCAAGTTGGTTTTTTCTCTTAAAAAATCCATTACTTCCTTCAGAAAGCAGCTTCTAAAATCAAAAGAAAAATCACCTTCTAAAATCAAAGTCAAGATTGGAGACAGACCCTGCTTCTGAATCTGTCAGGAAATTCCTTGCAGCCCTAGACACATCACATCATTCTAGCCTGACTCTCTCCGGGAGCAAGGCTCGAGAGGTTCCACTGTGCTTCAAGTGTGCATACATATGTTAGGACCCCACAGCTCACCTCAGCTGTAAACAAAGGTAGAAACCTCAAAGATAATTTTCTGCAAGTTTCTCATAAACAGGCAGCAGAGAGAAACTCTCTGCATGCTCTGAGGGACCACTTACATCATGTAAGCTCACTTCATTGGGCACCAAGAAATCCACACTGTGGGATCACTGCAGCAAAGATCCCAGTCAGAGCTCATGAATAACTAGAAGATACAAACCCATTAGCAAAAGGTCCAGCACTCTCAGAATAACTTGTTGAAAGTCATATTAGCTCCATAAATATACAAAGAGTCTGAGCATCCTTTGTTTCCCTTCCCTTTGCAGTCTGGAGTATTGCCAGGAAAAAAAAAAAAAAACAGTTGTGCAAAAAGGCATCACAAGGACTTCAAGCAGGTTCCACATTTGTGCTTTTGTGATTTGAAACAATGTGGTCCTTCCAAATGGAGATAAAAATGGTTTTTAGCACTATATGCTTCCTTTTCTCCCTCCTAAATGTGATATAACAGTATATGGTCAGAGTAGTAAAGCACATGATTACTTTGGAACTGGGGGAAGAGCATGGAGCTACTGGACACTGATGGCCAAATTACTTTGTTCAGAAAAATCCATCCCGGCCAGATGTATGACTCACGTCCACTGCCACCTGTTAGACGGAAATGAGCCATGTTTGCCTCGTTAAGGTGGAAATGATCTTTCATAGTCAGTGATGACCTACTGACCTGGACCCCAACAGCTCAGATCAAGTCATCTGGGACAGCTGATGCTACCAGGACCGTCTTGTCAGTCCCATAAATGATTTAACCAAACTTCTACTCTCCTTCTGAAATAAGTCACACTATTGGGATTCGGCCAACTTCCCCTCCCTTTGGTGCCTGGTTGAAGGCAACTAAATGTCATGAACTGTAGCAGAGCATCCCTAATCATAATAAATCCTCCTGTGCCCCAGAGCCTGGTGAAATTCCCCTGGATGTGGCAGTGGTGCAAGGTGGGTTTCGTAACTTTTATGAAGCCTAAAGACCAACTCTGTGGGTATTTCCAAGCTGTCAGCACCCAGACAGCAGGAGGAACTCAGTCAGCCCCTGGCAGGAACAAAGCCAGAAGATCAGCTGCTTTCCAGCTCTCAGCCGAACTGGGGGACTTCCAGGTGCTCCCTGCAGCTCTGGAGCCACAGCAATGCTCATGAAGAGCTCCTGCCAAACGTGTGCCACCTGCATGAACCGCTGACCAGCCAGCGCTGGGGGCCGTGGGGGGAGCTGGCAGGCACAGTGGGGGCTTTGGGATCCAAGAACTCGAGTTCAGATTCAACCACGTCCACATAGCACTTGCAGCCTGTGTGGGCACGTGCAGATTTTATGTGTGTGAGCAAGCTACAAAGGGTTGCGTTTCTTGACCTTCCTCAATCTCAGCACCATGTGAGCATTTGGGGAAAAAAAAATAAAAGAAAAAGGGCCTTCTCATACACACATATCCAGCAAAAGAGCTGACAACAGTTGTAAGCTGGTAGTGAAACAAAATGGTCAAATATGTGGAAAAGGTTAAGGTTTTTATTCCAGAATCTCCAGATGTTTTAAAGACCACCTTCCACTTGTTTGAGTACTCCAGTTCTGAAGACAGACTACAGACTAAAATACTGGAAGATACAACTGCTGAGCTGGGACTGTCCTGAAATTACAGCCTTTTCTATCTTCACAGGTAAAGCATCCAGTTTTCATAACATCAAATGGCTTCAGAAGGGGAATGTACATTCTGTTGTTACAAATTCTGTCAAGATTACCTCTCCCTGAACATCAATTTCATAGCCACTGCCACACTACAAAGAAGATCCCTCCTGTTCAATCCCCTAATAAAACAGCAGAGGCATTATAAATAAAAAGTATTCAAGCTTTTCAACTTCTGACAATTTAAATGCTGGAATATTATTTTTTTCTGCTTTTCTTTAAGACTGGTGAATTATGGGATCAAAATACTCCTTTCATTCCCCCACCATCCCCCACCACCTCAGGAAAAAACAAAAATGTTTTTATCTGTGCTATACAAAGCACCTGAGCTGTGCTGGAGTGTGTCTGACTTGATGCAAGCAAGCAAGCACAGCATGGGGCTTACTTCCCAGCAATGTACAACCTAATTAGATGGAGACCCAAAGTTCTGATGTAGAAGGAGAGATTCTTGTCAACTCCCATATCAGAGGATCTTCTTTCTAGCTCTTCACAAAGCAACATCATTCCTGCACACCATGAGAGCAAAGACACAGGATCTCCATAAAGTATGGGAGGAATGGTGGAAATGAATTGGAAAGCTCAGCATTGCATGCAAAGATATTTGAGTACAGCAAGAACTACAGTGTGCTTGAGGGGTTCAGGATTTTCACCTTTAGTAGGCTGGAATTGGGAATAAAGTAGGATGTGGATAGCCCAGAAAAGCACAAGTGTTTTTTTAAGCTTTTTAAATTGAAAGCCCCACATAAATGTTTGAAGAACTGCCACAAACGGTTTCATTGTTTGAAGGGACCCTAAAAAATCACCTAGTTTCAACCCAGACCAAGTTGCTCAAAGCCTCATCCAGCCTGATCTTAAACACTTCCAGGGATGGAGCATCCACAGCTTTTCTGGGTAACCCGTTCCAGTGTCTCACCACCCTCAGAGTAAAGGACTTACTCCTTCTGTCTAATCCAAATCTACCCTGCTCTAGTTTAAAACCATTACCCCTTGTCCTGTCACCACATGCCCTTACAAGAAGTCCATCCCCAGCTTTCCTGTAGGTCCCCTTCAGGTACAGGAGGCTGCTATAAGGTCTCCCTGGAGCCTTCTCTTCTCAGGCTGAGCAGAACCAAGTCCCTCAGCCTGTCCTCATAGGAGAGGTGCTGCAGCCCTCTGATCATCTTTGTGGCCCTTCTCTGGACTGTCTCCAATAGAGAGACTTATTTTGCTGTAGTCATTTTCCGTAATTGGCTGTCAGAAGTTGAAAAGAAGCAATAGAGAGATAAAATACTTATCACTGTGGTAAACACATTACTGTTTTTCAAAACTGTAATTTTATTGTCCATATTAGGAGAATTTTAATTAGGTGCTGATAGGAGTCCAAAGCTGCCTCCCACCTGTGCCTGTGTGCCCACGGGGCCACGTTATACCTGCTAACCCTGCAGGAGTTGCACACGTATGTGCTTAGAAATGACCTGCAACCATTCTGCAGCTTGCTTTCTCAAGTCTGACACCTCTGCAACGACACCCAAACCAGAGGCTGAGTTACCCTGAGCCTAGCAGGACATGTCAGTGAGATGGATGAAGGATGTCTTGGCTTGGATGAAAAATCCAACAGTGATAGCAGGAGGCAAGTTTTATATGAACTGTCACACTGATTGCCAATGCCAATTCTAACACTTTTATTTTACTATGATTTTCCTTATTAGAAAAGTTCTCGTTTACTTCATTTTACAGTTCTTTGGGTTCACCATTCCAGTGCTGAGTGGTTTTTTCTTGCATTCAGGCATAAATTGTTACTGGCTGACAGGAGTCACAGCTTTAGCACTCACTTCCTCAACTCTGGGAAGAGCAAACAGCTCTGATACTTGATGTTCATGGGAGTTTAGGTCTAAACTGGTTTTCTAACCCTTTAGGCACAAAGATTTCTTCCTCTGAGAATGTTCTTCTAGCTGAATTATTTTAATATCCTCCTGGACTAGATTCATCTTTGGTTTGTTTCTTTTTTTCCCCTTTTTTTTAATCTTATAGGCACTCTTTTGTGTGTCAGGTACTGGTGCTGTAGGAAGTGTGACGTATAGCCTAATGAAACTTATCAAATACAGCCTGTCTGGCACTCAATTTCTAGCTCATAGTGTTTTTCTCATGAGCTGTGACTAAAGCCCATATAGCTTTGATTTCTAGATCTCATGACTGACCCCATACAGCTGCTGTTTACAGAGCTGTCATATTCAGGCAGAGGGTGTTAATGCAAACCTTCTTACCCTGTAAGGATTATCTTGCAAGAAATTAATCAAGGGAAATAAAACAGGGAATAGACTTTAAAAAAAAAGCCTAGATATTGTAAAGCTCTGTTATAAAAAGCAGTAAGACAGGTGGGTATATTGGTATATTTATATACTTAGGTGTATATATAGAAGCACACTTCTATACTCTAAAAAAACCCACTAATATTCACGGGTGACATTCGGTAAATAGCATTCATATTCAAGTTACAGTCTGTCAATTAAGAAACTTGTTCCAATACATTTTGCAGCCAAAACCACATAAATTTCACTTGCAAACAAATCCCTCTTTTAAAGAAAATCTCTAAAAGCTGCTTCTTTTACTGAACCTTTTTTTATTCAAACCCATCTATAATAGAAGGGTACAGTAAGTATCCTAAACTAACAATTATAGATGACGACATTCTCTTTCATTATCCAGGATAATAAGCAATTTTCATTCCTTGGAAACAAGCAGATTCTACAGCAAGGCTTCAACAAATAAAAAGATGCATAATAGATGGTGGGATCATATAATGTTTCTTTTAATTTCAGGCTTTCTTCTGGATGACAACTTTATATTGTAGACTGCAGATTATTTGGAACAGAAAATGAGATATCTTGAAAGTAAGATCTTTAATTGGATTTTAGAAATATTATTATGCTTTCAAAAATGATACTGCCTTGCATGCAGCACCAGAAGAGGTGCTGAAATTCGCAGTTCTGGGGGTGTTCTTTTGTTCCTTTTTAGCTGACTGTAAAAGCATTTCTGACTCAGAGGAAGTCCTCACCTGGGCAGTAGCAGGCGTTCTTCCAGCATGGCCCATGAAATTAAACACTGTCTTTAAAAGGTCCATTTGCTAGAAGAAAGCAAGATTTTAACACCCCCCCGGCCCTCCCCCCCCCAAAAAAAAAAAGGCTAAAAGATCCATG